>JAMWYP010000416.1:0-279554 GCA_025563575.1 Acacia pycnantha | reverse complement strand
CTCTCTATTTTTCATCTAAGGTTTCTCGCGGCTTTTCTAATACGCTCGACTAAATGTCCCGTAGGTTTTTCTAAACCTAACAGGCGTATTATATTCAAAATTTTGAATCTGGATTAAAAAAAAATTTATTAAATCTATCTGATAGATCTAATCTAATCTATTAACTTAATCTAATTTAAAAGCCTTCAGATTTAATTTATCTCTATAAATTAAATCCGAGAAATATTTATTCGAAAATTAAATCTGAGATACAATATCTCAATTTAAATTAAATACTATATATAATAATAATATTATCTATAAATAATAATACTATTATTATTTCGAATTTAATATATATATATATATATATATATATATATATACTAGATTAAATACAGTATTCATTAAATCTTAGACATATATAAGATTCAATGAATCTGGACACTTTTGCTCGTGTTGGGCTATTCTTGTGTGTGACCCTGCAGGCCCACATGAGATTGGCAGCAGGCCAATACTGTACCTGTAATACCACTACAAAAAAAATGACAATTAGTAGCGGTTAAAATGACCTATTTGTAACGGTTTTTGACGTGACAAACGACATTTGTAGCGGTTAGAGGAACCGCGACAAAAACGCATGTGGCAAGCCGATTTGTAACGGTGGGAAAAACCGATACTACATACACATAAACCGCTACAACGCCTCAAGGCGGTTCAAAAAAATCGTCACTAAATGAGCTGGCCGACGTGTGTTTCGAGACATTAGTCAAACTTCTTAACCGTTACAAATAAACTTGTAGCGTGTTCTAGTAACGATTTCATAACCGCTACGAGGATAATGTGTTCATAATTTTGCCACCATAAATTTTTATTATTTTGAATATTTGTCCCGGTTACAAAGCCGCTACAAATATTCCCGCCATTTTTTCGCGCAAAAAATTTGTCAGCCATTCAAATATTTGTAGCGGTTTGGAACCGCTACAAGTATTCCCGCCATCATGTGCTTTTGAATATTTGTAGATGTTCCAAACCGCTACTACAACCGCTACAAATAACCCGCCATTTTATTTGAAATTTTGTACCGGTTATTGTAACCGCTACAAATTCATTACGGTTTTAAAAAAAAATTATTATTTATCGGCGTAATTCAGTAATTATTATTAATATATCTTTTTATTAAAAATAAAAGTAGTAAATTATGAAATTTAAATATATAAGGTGCATGTATAGAAACAAAATAATAAGATTATGTAAGTAGAATAAGTACTAAGAAATGAGGTGATTAAAACAATACTCAATATTTAAAAATTATATGTACAAATCAATTGAATAATGTATATGAAAGAATAGGGAAAGTTGAAAGATATATCCTCGTTCAACTGCAAAATAACAAACTTTAATTAGTACAAGAACTATAAATTAGTATGAGAAACATTAGAATTGATCCGGTTACACGGTACTTACCCCTTTCAAACTCACGATGTTCTGAAACGTAAAAATATTTGAGATGACTGAGAGAAAACGTGGGTAGAAAAGAAGTTGAGGCATATTAAATGAGGTTGGGTGGTTTTTTTCAGTTTTTAATGTTTAGCGGTTATATAACCGCTACAAAGTACTTCTGAGTTTTTTTAAAAACATAATATTAAAAGATTTCATATTACAAAGATAGGCATTAAGTGTTTCTCTCAATCTTCTTCACCATCCCTACAAGGAAAGTTTGCATAAAATGTTACGCGTGAGGTCAATATGTTTGAACACAATTAAAACTTTAATTAAATGTTACAATTTTATAAAGCATAAATTTAAAAACGTATCGAACTATAGGTAAATTGTCATCGCCGTCCGGGAAGAAGTCTTCGGGCCGGCGGGGCTGAACGGCTCACCCGTATGCGACGTTATCACCATCGCCCATGTCGTAAAGGTCCCGAGGCTTTAAGTGAACCACCATATTCCAATCCTGTGCCTCTCATCGGCGACATAATAAACTCCGATGGGCCTCTCGATGCAAGAATATACGGCTCGTCATCTTCGGGACATCGACCACCGTGAATAGGCCGGGAGAAATTCACCGATGTGATCCCTAAGTCGTCGGCCGTGAGTCCCCCGGACGTTGTGGTATTCGCCCACAAACACTTGAACAACGCCACTATGAAAAGGCCTCGTGTAACTTATCCTCGACCACATCAAGCAGCTTTCCATAATAGGACGTCACCGAACCGCATGTTCTCGCCACGTCGCCCGCATAACTCCTCGTCCCAAACGTGCTATATACACCGAGTTTTGGGTCGCAATCCCGATCTCGTGCGACAAAGGGCAAAACTTAAAACCATTGACATTGTATGCCGTATATCTTAGGGCGTGGTCAAGAGGGCCTAGCGAGAGCTCGAATTCTCGCTGAGTGCGGGTTGTGGTCGTCCATTATTCTCCTCCTAAACCAACTCGGAATTCTCTCGTGGACCTTTCTATCAATTTCAGAGGATGTTTGTGTACCGGATCCCTAGTTCACGCTTCACATGACCCGAATTCCTGCAATTAAACATGCAATGACATGTGAGTATGTATAAAATGTAAGGAAATATATAGTATGCAATGAAATCCTTACCGAAGGTACGGTTCAACTTTGTGCTATTAATCAAGACATGTCGGTGTGCTTGAAACTTCTCAAGTGCCGTGAGTTTGAATTTCTCACTCCCGCCAACCGCTCTACCAACACGAGGGATTAACAACTCGTTGCCTCCGCCTCCGCCAGCTCGTGCCTCAGGACAATCGTGGACACGAGGCGGGCGGTTGAATGACGTCTCAATGTCATCAAGTACTGAACAAAAATACAAGACCTCATCCCCGATATAACCTTCTTGCTATTGAACCTTCGTGCCACGCCTTATTCCTCACGTAAGATTTAAGTTTCCCAAGAAACCCGGAAAGTAGACAAGGAAAATTTTGATGCATCAATGGTTAAACATGCTAATAGGAGTAATGCTAAAGTAATTATTTTTAAACAAGTACCTCTCAATAGGATACATCCATCGGTACTGAACCGGGCCAGCAAGATTTGTCTCTTGAACAAGGTGGTACCGTCAAGTGAACCATGACCGTGAAGAATGACGGAGGAAAGAGCATCTCCAAATGACAAAGCGTAAGAATGATTTTCTCTCGCACTGGTCGAGCTCCTCCACTATCAAAACCTTGGAACACAGGGTTTTCGGAAGAAAGTACAAAGCTCGAAAAAAACGAGACACATCGAGAGGCGCGTATTTTTCATGGCTACCGGAAGTAATCTGCATAAGCACATGTGAGTCATGACTTTTCACTCAGACTTTCGAGCCTCGCAAGTCAATACATCGTGATATGTTGCTTGAATACCCGTCAGAACTTTTATTTTCTTCAAGGTAGCGAGAAAGATTTCCTTATTCGGTTTTGTCGTGGTAAACCCGCCGGTTGAAATCTGTCATGCTCATCCGCCACGCTGCCTCCACGAACGTCCAACTCCCGTAGATCTTTCCCGGCTCGCAGATGATCTTTGGTCTTGCTCTGTTCGTTGAGAATCGTGTTTACAACACATTGTCGCACACATTCTTTTCAATGTGCATGACATCCAGACCGTGTCGGAGCAAATTATCTTTCCAATACTTAAGAGTGAAGAAGACACTAACCTTTTCGCCATTGCTGGGCATAGAACCGTAAGCCACAGCCCTCTTTGTCCCACCCTCACGGATCGTTCTTTCCCAAACTCAACATCAACATCCTAAGTCGCTCTATGATTTCTTCACTGATAAATTTCGAGGGGGTCCTCTTTTTCCCGTTGCCCATTCGTTATCAAGCGTTGCAACCTAAACTCCGCGCATTCATCGAAACCTCCGATGACCCATGAAGCACCACTTACGACCGTGGGAAGGCGGACCGAGTCGAGTCAAAATTGCAAGCCGGGCACGCAAGGCCTAAGATGCACATTCCACCTGGATAATGTCCCGAGGCCAGGAAAGTCGCTTATCTTCCAAATCAAGGCCGCACACAAGTTGAAAAGTGTCTTCTCGTGCGCGTCGTACGTCTCCACACCTACATTCCTCAACTCCACCAACTCCTTGATCAGCGGTTGGAGATACACATCAATGTCATTTCCCCTGCCTTTTTCCCTTGAATGATCATGGACATAATGAAGGAGCTTTGTTTCATGCACATCCACGGGGGTATTCCTAGGGTCCGCCGCAAAATCTGGAAAACCCTGTGTCGAACGCTTTCCACGCTTCAGCATCACGTGGATGTCTGAGTTTACCATCTTGATTCTTATCATCTTGATGCCACCTCATATGCTCAGCTGTCTTAGACGACATAAACAATCTTTGCAAACGAGGTTTTAAAGGAAAGTACCTTAGAATCTTTGCGCCCAATAAAGCATACGGGGGCTGGGCAGCATCTATTTTTTGTAGTTCAAGCCTAATCTCGTTGATTATCTTCGCCTCGTAAGGGGACGGGGAATGTCCGCCTCAGGAATGCATCTCGAAGTAATTCCAGGAACATCGACATTGCCTTATCGCATGATCCCACACAAGGGTGCACTTGATATGGTACAAT
This sequence comes from Acacia pycnantha, assembly GCA_025563575.1. NCBI lineage: Eukaryota > Viridiplantae > Streptophyta > Magnoliopsida > Fabales > Fabaceae > Acacia > Acacia pycnantha. Next base: position 275,000 of record JAMWYP010000416.1, on the reverse strand, counting down.
TTGATCGAAAAGATAACTTTGAGTATTTATGACAACCTTGATACAAAGGACGAGCGGTCTCATCCATGAGGCTGAAAAATTCCCGAGCCGCATCATTCCCTCTAAGAAACGTGTTCGGACCCCACTTTCGCCTGGTGAAGTTGTCGTCCCCAACACCAAAAGCATCACAAACAGCTTCATTACCAGATCATCTTGATGTACTTGATTTCCTACTTGTGAGGTTCGAGGAAGATGAAGCCCATATCCCATACCACGTTGCTCACCATGAACCTCCCAGAATGTATATGCTTCTGGGAAAGGCTTTAGAAGAAGATGTTCCAAAGCACAATCTCGTGTTTGCCACTTCTTAAACTTGCATCGTAAACAAGGACACACGATCTTGCCATTAATGCTAGCATGAGAGAAGGCGAAATCTAAGAAAATGTTCAATGTATATCCAAACATTAGAAGTACTTAACTTATAATTAAAGCACTTTTTAAAAAGCAATGGAAAAAAAGCCCATCAACAAGAAAAGAAACGTGATCAACAAGAAAACAATATAATTAAATATAGTTATCCCAATCAACTCGTTTGGACATGAAAAGAGAAAAAGAAGGTCTACATGTCAGGAGCATGATAGGCTGGAATCATCAAAGAGGAACGGAGGGGGAGGCTCGGGAGCTGGAAGGCGTGCGTCAGGACACAGCTTGTTCAGCACGCCACAAACAGAAGTCCAGTTCGAGTTATGAAGGTCCCACCAACGGTCGATGCTCTCCTGCCTGCGCCTATTCCTGGCCTCCTCGTCGGCCCTCCGTGCAGCCTCAATTGTTAACCTTCTCAAAGGAATGATCACCTCGAAATCTCCGCCGGTGGCCTTCTCGAGCTGAGGGTCCGGAGGCGGAGGAGGAGCCCTGTCTCGGGTACACCATGCTAGGCCTGCCGCCCGCCAAAACCCCTAACGCCTTACGGATGCTCGACTGGCCCAGAAAGCGCCTTTTAACGGGCCGAGGGATTCGCTGCACTCAGTGATTCTTGGGTCTGCGACGCTTGTAGATCTGCCTCGGTATTCTCAATCCGGGCCTGACCAACAGAGTTCAAGAACCATTAATAAAATAACGGACGATCAATTTAAATATACAACATTCATTATATAAATAATGTTTTTTAACTTACTATTATCTCCTCTCGCCGCCTCGAGGCTCGGCCACCCATCTGCGTGTCTATGGGTGCATGTCCACAACTTCCCATAGTCCGTGTGTGTTCTCCTCCCGAGCCTTCCTCACGAAAGAATTAAAACAATATAAACTTTGTTATTTCAAAAACAAAACAATGATCATGTTAAATAATAACATATCATCTCCTCATATGTCACCGCAAACGTCTTGGTCCCCTGCAATGGGATGGACTCTCTCGTCGTGGCGCGGCTTAGTGTTCCTTTTGCGACAAAGCCTGCAAGGAGGAGGAAACAAAATTTAGATTTAAACCCTAAACTCAATTTAAATTATCAATTAATGAAACAATTAATTAATTTAATAAAATGTACCCGCCCACAAGCACCCTCCTATATTGGACGAAAGCCACCCATCCGGTTCCACGCCGTCCGGGACTCTCGATCAGTCAGGAGAGGAATAGTGCTGTCTCCATTCATAATATTGTAGAGACTGTTCCTCCGGCTCTTCCACCTTCCCCCACTTTCATCATAACGTACCTCTTGTGTTGTTCGCGCAGTTTAAACTTTTTCTATATCATAATTTCATTATTAATTATTAATGAATTAAGAAACAAATAAGGAAAGAAATAAACTAAAACTTATAATTATTAACATGTACAATTTAATTAAACAATATTGACTACCTGTAGAACCTCTGTAAACGCCTTGTTCTTTGTGTCCTTCGTCACTTTCTTCCAATCCTTGAAATAAATTGGGAACCACCCCCCCCGTGTTTGGAATTTCTTCATCGGCGAAGAGCGAGGCAAACTCGCCCGCCCCGGAGAGGCGGAGGTATATGTCGGGGCACACGCCCTCTCGTCAGGTCCCCTCTACTACCACCCCTTAAACCCCTTTCTGTGGGCCGCTTTTACTTTCCTTTCTTACCTCGTCCGTAATCCATAATGTTGAAAGGTAAGTTTAACAGTAAGAACGGTGAAAACTCAAACCGTTGGGTAAAGGTAGAAACGGTGAAAACTCAAACCTAGAGAAGTGACTTTGAAAATGGTGTCGCCAATTATAGTCGTAGGGCGATTTTGTAGCGGTTATCCAAATGAACCGCTACAAAGTTTATATAATTGTAACCCTGCCATAATAACCGCCACAAAAACGCTACAAAATAGTCAGTTGATACTGTAGCGTGTTATCAGCAACCGCTACAAAAAGAAGACCCTTCGATTCTCAGATGGCTACGTTGTAACCGCCACTAACTCCACATATTGTCGCGGTATTCTTATTAACCGCTAAAAATGAATTTTTGCAAAAATTAAAACTAATTAGTTTGATTCATAAACTTTAAGAATCAAACTAATTAGTTTGGTTACAAATATTTAAAAAACAAACCCTCAATTCATTTTATTTTTTTCTTTAATTTTTCTAAAAGTGTCCACACTAATAAATTATACATAATGACGTAATCAAAAATAATCCAACATGTCCGTGGGGATTCTGATTCGGTATAGCCGCCGATCTCCCATGAAAACTTCCGAGTCATTTTCATCGTGAGATATTTTCGTGAGACAAAGGTGGCTATAATGGAACCCAATCTCCCTCGTATGTTTGATGTTTCGTAAGAGTAGAAGTCTAAACGGCAAAGAAATGAGTAAACCTTTGCTTGTCACCGAACGAATTTCGCAAGGAAGAGAGAGGCATATCTCGCGCCTCTTATCACCCGAGATAGGAGATCGAGCTGCCGATATGTGCATGTATTCGACGACAGCTTGAGATAGTTCATTCGCTTACAAGCGAGATTTAGTAATTTCTTTAATTTTTATAACTCGATGTACGGTCCCTATATTTTATTTATAATGTGAAATTTGTAGCGGTTAATATGGAACCGCTACAAAAATGTAGCTTGTGCCATTGACGCCTCTTCCGTGACCGCGACAAAATTGTGTCTTTTCGTTTATTTGTAGCGGTATAGTGAAGAAACCGCTACAAAGCACCGCAACAAAGTTACATAACCTTGGCGCCAACTTAGTAGCAAAGTTATACTAAAATAACCGCACAAATTGACCGCTACAAACATTCCCGCCATTGCGCGCCAAGGTGCGCCAAATCATGTTTTTTTCGAGTCAACCGCTACAAATAATATATCAAGTCATGTCGTCGTGGCTTCCGTTACTATTTAGTGACGGTTTAGGGACAAAACCGCTACAAAATGGAATTTAGTAACGGTTATTTTGGACTGCGACTAATAAACCGCGACAAAAGATGGTTTTTTTTGTAGTTTACCCGGATAATTATGTATCTGGAATATTATATTGAGATAAATAAATAGCTATTTTTGATAAGTGAATATGTGGTCTCAAATATTGTGTCACATTTACCTTATTTTTCTAAGGTAAAATCTCTTGAAATTAGGAAGAATAATGTGTCAAAGATCCAAAAATGCCTTTATGGGTCATAAAACAGCATGAGAATATTATGATAAATCTTAAGAGGCAATAAAATATTTATTAAAAATAGGAGAGAATATTGTCTCTAATTTTGGCAATTTAAGGGTTAAGGAGCAATTTTACACATGAGCTTTTCCCTCAGGAGCGCCCAGCACCACGTGCTTTTTTCTGGAGCAAAAGTACACACGTGGTTACGTTTTAGGAGCGCTTGACACCACGCTCATTAGTTGCAGACACCGATTAGTTGACCGTTAAGGCTTGATGGAACGCCACGTGGCGTGACGTGGCGCTTATTTGGACCCGGTTTTGGCCCGACATGGACGCCGACGTGATGCATGATGGTAGGGAAAAAAAGAAAATTACAATTTGCTCCCTTAGTTTAAATGAAAATTACCTTTGCCCTTAGTTTTATGAAATTACCCTTTTGCCCTTAGTTTTAAATAATAAATTAAAACTAAAAATACCCTTCCACCACTGCTTGCCCTACCGCCGCTTCGGCCCGTGGAGCCGGGTACGCCGACCACCCTCTGGCCTAATTCCGCGGCCGATACGACTGACCATGCGGCGTTGCCCGGCAAATGGCTCTGCGGCACGCTGCGGGCGATCCATGGGGCGTGGCCCACCAAGGAGGGGGTATTTTTAGTTTTTTTTTTGGAAAAAGGACTTTAGGGCAAAGGGTAATTTTGGTTTAAAAATAAGGAACAAAAAGTATACTTTACCCAGTTAATGCTTCATTTCCATCCAACTTAACAGCTTGTTGACTTACCTGGTCAACTAAGTGGCAGTGGTCTCATGGGCGTTCCCAAAACGTAACCACGTGTGTACTTTTGCTCCAGAAAAAAGCACGTGGTGTTGGGCGCTCCTGGGGGAAAAACTCATGTGTAAAATTGCTCCTTAACCCGCAATTTAATAAAGTATTTCCTTGGAAATAATAAGAGGAAAAAATTAAATATTATTTTGGGAACCCTAAATGACCCCATGATTTTTAATATAATGCATGGAGCATAAAATATCAATGTCAGTAAAATAGTTGTGAGAAAATGGTTAATCCTAATTAAGAAAATTATCAACAATTAGTAAGTGATTAAATAGATAATTAATGGTTAATTGTTTAAGCATGATTAAAGGTAATGTTTGATGTTAATTATGTGCAAACCCTAATTGAAGATTAGTGACCAATAAGGGATGAAGATTAGCATAAGAATAATTGCTAATTAATGAAGTTTGATTAAGAAAAACATAAGATGAATTACATATAAATCCTAAAGACTAATTAACGATAAGTTAATCTTTGTAAAATGAAGAGAACCAATGGGAGACTTTTCTTCTGAAATAATATTAGATATTGAGTAATGGAAGGGCATATTCCTTGGCTAGAAAAGGATCAATATTTTCGAATGGAAGAGGGAGTAATACATGAAATAATAAACTTGTTGAAGAAGGGTTGAAAAGTCAAAGGTTTCAACTCAGCCAATGGAAACACATGCACATGGGGTATTTGCAAGTGGAAAACATCTTTTGTCAAAAAAATGCCATGTATTTCGAAATATGAAGAGGGAAGGAGAGAGAACATGCTTAATGTATGTAAGTGTGAATGCATTGCAAGTGGTTTGAGCTAATACCTTGATATTTTGGCAAAAAGGTGTTATTTGTGGTAAAAACAAATAGGATAAATGAGAACCGATAGAAATTAAATCCTATCTTGAAATCCTTGAACTAAGTAGTGAACATCTGGACATATTATGAATCAGTGAATTTTTATCCCAAAGTTGGTTATAGCCGAGGTCATTTAAAGTAACAGACTTCGGCGTTTTTCCTAAAATGGTCCTAGGTCTAGGAAATACCCTTAATGGGACCAAAATATTTGTTAAACCAAATATTTCTCAAGAAAAAAGAATAGACCTCAAGACTACGTCGATGAATTTTTGAGATTAGATAAGATTACGCGATTAGAACACTGATCAGGGAATTTTATCGGTAGGAACTCATAAAGCAAGGAGTGACATCACCTTCGATGACCTCATTTGGTTGAAAAAGAAGGGGGGGAGGTCGGCATGGTCAAGGAAGGGGGAGGATTTGAAGTTGAACAAAAGCTTTGATCCAAGGGCTAGGAATTAAGGACAAAAGTGCAATTTTGCCTCTGACATTGCCTATAAATAGGCCAGCCATACTCACTTCATTTCTCACACCAAAATCACTCATAGAAAGGGTAGAGAGAAGCTAGAGAGAAGTGGGAGCAAGAAGGTTGAAGGAAGTTCTTCAAGGGTGAGTTCTTCGGTTCTTAGTTTTTCGGTAGTTCTTGAAGTTCTAGTGTAGATGTTGTTTTGATCTTTAATCTTCCAAGTATGATTTTAATATCATGTTTTAGGGTTAAATATGATTTATATTTCGAAAATATGTTGGAGTTATAGATATGGCAAAATTTTGGAAGATTAGAGTCAAAGTAGCGAAGCTCTGGCGAAATTCCGCCGATTAGTAAAGTACATTTGCATAAGTTGCATGCTCTTATCTTTTGTTAATATTGTGAATATCTCGTATACATATGTTGTATATGTAAATACGAGTACAACTGCTACACTGGTGCAGTGTGTATGGGAATTGGACCTTAGTCTTAAATGATAGTACAACTAAGGATCAGGAACAGAGAAGGCACTAGTAGACAGAGTCTTAAAGAGGAACCAAGGGGTAAGGTCGTAATAATGCACCGGTCGAGGCAAAAGCCCGAAGAAGATTATCAGAGCCTATTGTCAGACATGGATCTAATAAAGTTACTTCAATGCAGGTTTGGTGCCGAAGGTAATGCTGAGTCTTTGTGGGTTAGCCAATCAGTCGCTAGTGAACTTCAGTGAGGCCCCAGCCCGATAGACACTTACCTGACCATTCTGTCCTAAGTAATCTGAAAGTTAGGTTCATTGCCCCAAGTCTAGTTAAGGCTTGGTCTACGTTGTATAGTTACTTTTTGAGAAATGTAATTGTACAAAGCTCTGTATATTGTATCACATGAATATTCCTTCAGGAAATTGTTAATATACTAGCATACGCCTGGCATCATCATCTGTCGGGGTATTTTTATATCAACTACTTATCATTGTCCATTTGTTAGTACATTGCTCTCCGTTTCTGCAGTACTCTGATGTAGCACCTCAAATTCTGTTGAATTTTTCTAAAACCAAGTGTCATCCGACACAATTTGTAGTATGGAATTTGGGATGTTACAGTACTACCCCACAAGTCGCAAGCGGCCTCTAGCAAGACATTGGGACTACCCAATTCATATGGGAATCGATGATACGATACAACCTATCATACAACCATGTCACGTCCCTTTTGTCACGCGATAATTTGGTCAAGGATGAGGCATGGAGAAAGTCAACTTCCTGTTCTTGACTCATTACTTTCTCGATTCTTGAAAGTAGTCTAACAATTGAAATGGAAACTCCTTTCCATCGTGAGTATGGCCGTGACATTTCTTAGACTCGCTCAATCGAGGGGCCTAGTATTATTCATCTACAAACAAAGTAGGGACAAATTCCATCTTGACCATTACACATTCCTCCGCATGAAAACCATTGATCCCGATCCAAGCCTTTAATCATCAACCAGGTCAAAGGTGACTTTTGACTAGGTCAAACCCGAAGACTCATCATGTAGGAATCCATGATGATCACTGGTCCAAAAGTGGCTGTTAATGAGCGCGTTATACATGAGAAAAGCTATGACGTATTCCATGCAAATGCCTTTCTCATAATGAATTAGTCCAAGCTGCTTTGTACTCTTACAAGTGCCTATGACACCTTTGACTCCGATCTCCATACTCATCAGTAGTTATATTGATTCTATTTCATCTTCCCTCCCGCGAGATTTGATCGACGAGGGGACATTTAGGATAATCTATAAGATATATCCAAGGATCAGTTATCACTATAAACATGCAAATGAAATGATAACTAAAGGAGAATACTTTAAATAACATTAACGTTTAAAGTACATTGACTTGCCCTTGCACTAGTGCAAAAAAGGGATTTAAGACCGCCTCATTTAGAGCGGATCATCGACTTCCTGCCTTAAAGGTGTGGCCTAAGTGGCGCTTTGTAAATAAAAAGAACTTCTTATACAATGAAGGGCTATAAGACCGCCTCATTTAGAGCGGATAATCGAAGCAATCGGTCTTAATGGTGTGACAGTGGCGTTTTGTAAATAAAAAGAACTTCTTACACAATGAACGACGCCTCATTAAGACCGGACTAAGTAACGACCGGTCCTAAAGCTGTGACCGGTGGCAAATTTGTAAATATAAAGAACTTCTTATTCTGATCATTTTTTCATAGATCTTATCCAGACCTGTTAAAATAACAACCGGTCTTAAAAATGTTAATAAAAAATTGAAATATCAATTACTTTTATGGAGAAATCTCATCAAGGCAGACTTATATTTTCTACACTCCAAAATAATACGGAAAAATATAAATATAAAGGTATTAAAGTTTTAAGACCGAACATATATAATAGCCGTCTTAAAACTTTGACTTTTAAGACCGGACTTAAAATTTGTCTGGTACTAAAGTTTAAATAAAAAATTAATAAATGTTAAGACCATAGTTCTGAGAATGACCGGTCTTAAAAGTTAGACTTTAAGACCAGACAAAAATTTGGCCGGTACTAAAGTTTGAATAAAAAATTAATTAATTTTAAGACTGGACATATAGAAAGACCGGTCTTAAAGGTTATCTTTTAAGACCGTATATATGTATTTGTCCGGTCTTAAAAATGAAGCGCCAAATAAACGTTACTTCGCGCGGAAGCTTTTGTCACTCTCACTGAAGAACCCCTGTTCACGTTGCGAAACCCTTCCCCGTTGCATTACCTCTCTTCCTCGCCCAGCGTCTGTTAGCCTCTGTTACTCCCTCATTTTCTCGAGGCATTCCTCTCTTCTTGTCTTGAAAATGAACGGTGAAAACGATTCCACTCGTGTTCCCGAAACTCCGAATCTTGGTTTGACCGGGTGAGGGTCGGACGAACGAACCCTCTTCATCTCACATTGAGCCTCCTCAGCGCCGTGCACGCCGTGGTAGAAGCGGCACACGAATGATGGAAGTATCCCTTAGTCGGAATTCAGGGACGAAGCTCGAGATTCTTTTGATGAAAATTTGCAACCTTTCGGTCCTAATAAAAGCACATATACTAGTTTTGTCGGCGCTCTAGTACGCAGCAAGGTTAGCATTTTGACGAGATGAGTGGAAAAATGTGGACCAAAAAACAATAAAGGATCCTATGTGGGACACTATCCGGCTTACATTCACCGTCCCAGATTCTGAGAAGTTGAAAGACTCAACATTGTCTTATTGTCTTAAGACCTTTCTGGCTAACACTTATATTTTTGCCGAGGTGAAGCCTGACCATCAACCCTGGGACAAGTACAAATTTCTTGATGAACAAACTTGGCAACAATTTGTTCAGAAGCGGACCACTCCTGAAGCTCTGGTGAGTTTATATTTAGTTTTGTTTGCACTTTTGTTTGCTTATTAACTTTGTGTGGATATGTGAATGTTATTGTGTACATCTAATCCCGTTAGTTAAATGGTTTGGTGTGTGAATAGAAGTATACATTTGCTGCCTTTGTCCCGCATGAGAGGAGCATGTCCTAGTTCCATGCAAGTCTCGATATGTAAATTGTGTAATGGCCATGGTTAGGACGTTCTTGTTAGTTAGTAAGTATGTTAACCGTGTAATGGTTTCGGTGCAAGTAGTTAGTTAGTTATTCTAATATGTGTAGGAACCATTTATGATGAATGAATGAATTGACCGAGTTGGCGGCATTTACGCAACTCCCTTTCCTTTGGTTTTCCCAATTTCTTCTACAATGCTACATCTTCCTTAAGTAAAATGTTGAAACTTGATGAAGTGAATTTGACTAATGTTTGACGTTCCCAAAAAAGATTTGATGGCAGCCAAACGGAAGAGATTGGAAGATGAAGCTGAATCCAATCCTTCTACGGTAGTTGACCAGCCGCCATCTCCAATACGTCGCGAGGAGTGGACTGGTAGGCCTAAAGCAATACTTTGGTAAATCCAAACGCCACGTGACAAAGTATGGTTACCCTGAGAGATGGATCGACGCTTGCCAAATTAAGTGAGGAATCGGCGGCGAAAGATGCCGCATTGAGGATGTTTCAATCTCGAGATGAGCAAGATGAAGGAGGAGATGGAGAAAATGAAGTTCCTCCCGAGCTCTCGGCAGAGACCACCAGTGGATCCCTTGACACCTTCACTGCACCTATGCAAACAAGCCAGAGCACTAGAGGAGCCGCATTGTTGGACAATGTGAGCAACCTTGTCATCTCAGATGTGGAGGATCGTGATGGTCATAGACAATTGGTTGCTAAAGGGACTGCCCACAACTTGGGATCAACTGTACACCACGAACAAATGGTGATGATGAAGTCGAGTGTCGGTTGAAGAGGTGATCTTTGATGCACTTGTCCCTCTCCCAACCGATGACAGTCAAGCTTGTGAGTGATGTCAAGGGAACCTTCATCTCTTGGCCAGTGAAGCTTGTAGATGTCTCTACTCCTCCTCAAGCTCCTCCCCTCATCAAGCTTCACCCCTCCTCAATCTCCATCCCCTCCTCAAGCTCCACCCCCTCCTCAAGTTCCATCCCCTACCGCTAACTTGACGGCCAAGGAAAAATAAAAGATTTGGTAGCCAAAAATGGTTTAAAGATAAATCGTGGGCTGTCGATGAAGTAGTAGGCATCCCAAATCCCGAACCGGTTTACTTTGATAATGAAGATGTAGAGTCCATGTCCGCTTCTCGGAAAGCAAGTTACTAGTCCATGTGTTCAAATATTTATGAAGTAAGTATCTTCTTCCTTGATTACATAATTTAAATGCACCGTTTAGACACACATACATATATACTAATTCCTCGATCGATGTCATTCTTGTAGGTGCATGCACGAGAAACCGGTTCAACAGTATGAACTTGGATTTTGGATTCTTGTGCCCAGCAGTATGCAAGTACAACACTACCTCGGAATTGAGACAGAGTACATATCAAAGAGGTTGTGTCAAGTGCCAAGAAAGGTGTACTTGTTTCCATCGGCCTGGCTCGGGTACATATATATCACAATTCTTGTCTGCAATTCACTTAATTATGCTACATATATATATATCACCGATGAGTACTTTATCGCCGTGAATTTTCAGCAACCACTGGCGCTGGTCGTCATGAACATGGAGTCGCATTATGTTATCTTCTTATGCTCCATTCACGCCGATCCATCGCCTGTGTTGAAGCAGATCATCAACGAGTAAGAATGTCATTTTGATTGTCTTGTCTCGAAATCTCGTTGTGAATTTTCAGTGAACATTACCGATAAATTTGTGATTTTGATGATAGTGGCATGAAGACCTTCCAAGTTGATGTAAAAAAGCGGGCTCAAACACGATCCTAAATGGCACAAAATTAAGGTTAGTACATATTTGGACATGGCATAATTGCCTTAAGTTGGTCAGTAAGCTATATATGCTCTTATATATATTTATTGTTATTTTTAGACCCGTCGGCAACCGCAAGAATCGAACTTATGTGGCCCGTACGTCATGAAACACATATATGATATTGTGACGGAGGGAAAGACTAAATTCACTTTAAGGGTAAAATGTTATGGCTGAATTCAGTCATTGATGGCTTAATGTTACATATGAAATATGCACGTAATAATATGTTATTTCTGTTTCTGTCTTTGATGTTACAGAGGTTTTCCTGTCCAAAGCCATTTTCTGATGATGAAGTGGAGCACATACGCGATGTGTTTTGTAAATATCTATATTAACTGGTCTTAGAAAATCTAAGTCAGGACAATAATTAATGTCCTAATTCATTCATTTGTAAATATAACGCAATGTAATTCAATAATAAATTTGTTTATTTTTTCGAACCATTTGTGTGTGTCCATTTTGGGTTTCTGAATGAATGGGATGGTGGATAAAGCTATTTAGTGCTTGAAATTTGAGGTACGGGCGGATGTTGAAAATGAGCCGAAGAGGCTCACGAAAAGTATTCGCGACTTTTAGGACCGTATATTTGTTAAAAGTACGGTCCTAAAGGTCTTCGTCCATTTTAAGACCGTATATTTAACAAATATCCGGTCCTAAAAGTCTTCGTCTAATTCTAAAAAATATGGGTAGAGACTTTTAGGACCGTATATATGTCAAATATCCGGTCCTAAAAGTCTAGAAAATATACGGCTAAAATATTAGGACCGTATATTTGTTAGTATTCAAGTCTTAAAAGTCTTCGTTTTATTTAATAGTTTGCCGAAACCTTTAGGACCGTATATTTGTTAGTTGTCCGCTCCTAACTTTAAATTTTAAAATAAGGCTTAATTTTTAGGACCGAGGATTTTTTATACGTCCGGTCCTAATATTCTTCATTTAAATAGAGATTGGTGACTCGGTTTTCAGACATATCGTTAGGGTTCAAGGCAACCATGTTTTCAAGCGTTCTTCTCAAGTTTTGTGCTTCGTTGTCCTCGCTTCTACTTAGCCCGATGTGAATATCATCATCGGTGTCCCTTTTCTTTGTCCTTTTCTTTTGTCGGAAAAGAAAGAAGATAACGAAAAGGACACCGAAAATGTTCACAACAGGATAAGTAAAGAGGACGACAACGATGGTCCAAACTTGAGAAGAGTCGTCACTTTGTTTGTTTTTATTCGAAAAAGGTAAATAATCTTTTTTTGTTTTGTTTTGTTTGGTCGCAACTGTTAACTTTATTCTGCAAATTTTTAAGATTGATCACCACGAAGAGGACAATGTTTTGTTTGTTCTTGTTGTCGGAGGGGAGGGAAGGGTCGGAGACGTCGTCATCAGAGGTATGGTACTTAACGTCATTGGCGTCGAGTACCGCGTTCAGCTTGTTGTTGACGGCATGATAAACCTGAAATAGTTGGCCCAAGCATCGGTCTATATGATCGACGCGGCTATCAGTGCTCCAAAGATTCGCGAGGTTCGGGTTCGGAGGCAACGGAGGAGGATATGGAGGTGCTTCAGGATTTCGCCCAGCAGGAGGACCTCGTCGTGGTGGAGAAGCCATTACGGTGGAGGTTCTAGGAGGAGATGGAGATGAATGTGAAGAAAGTAACAACGGGTTTAAATAGAGAACCCATCCCCAAGAATGTGAAACGCCGGAAACATTAACGAGGAGACGCATATTTGTTCAGAATACGAGGAGACGCCTAGTTGGGAAGTTTATGTGGAAGCCGAAGAGAGTCTGAATCATTCATTTCAACATGGGGAAGGGACTCTTTGAAAAGAATGAACTTTTAATACCGGATACTAGGACCGGGATACAAGATAAAAGTTCGGTCTTAAAAGTTTGTTAAAAGTAAATGACTATTAGGACCGGATATTTTGAACAAATACGCACTTAAAGTAGAAACATTAAATTCATTATATACCAATTGACGAATTCATCATCGATGTTTATCACTCCTACTATCTGTCCTTATGTACTCCACATACTACCTCTTTGTCCTTGTTAACTCCTCACTTCCTAGCTCGCCCCAACTTCTCAAATCCTCAAACCATGGTTAGATACAAGCAAAATGCTCGTAGGGGTGCATACACGCCTCAAGCTCGTGCCATGGTTAGATCATTATATGGTGCGCCTCCTCCGGCAAGACAGGCGTCGTATTGTTTCCGAAGACTCTCGGGTTGTTGGAACCATTGTTATTTCTTCGGATGATGAAGAGATTGCTCATGCCGCACCCCCCCTCGATCCTTCTGCCAATCCTGTCCTCTCTGAGTTCATCCGTCATCTTGAAGCTGGCCATGCGATGTTCGTAATCCCCTCTCTCAACCTCGTTGGCCCAGCGCGCCTACCTCGACCCCCTCTCCGCTCTCCCGTAATGATCCATTCATATTGAGGGTGGAGAGAATAAGACAACAACTTGCCGATCTCGGCGGGAAATTAATGCTCTTCACGCCGAAATCGCCGAGGTTGTTCAGTCAGATTCTTGTGGATGATAATATTCAGCTTGTTTTTCTTTTGTTTTTTGTTGTTGTGTATATATTCTCAAGTAATGTAAGAAACATTAAGAACACTGTATGAATTTTTGGTCAGTTCTCCAAGAATTCATTAAAGAAACTTATTCTCCAATTTTCCTTTATTTTTTGTCAAAAAAAAATCCTTTATTTTATTTATTTAATATTGCAATCACCAAGGCCATTAAGACTGGACATTTTATAAGTAACGGATCTAAAGAGTATTTGAATTTTAGGACCGGATGTTTTATAAACCTCCGGTCTTAAAACTTAAAAGACTAATAAAAATTTAGGACCGGATACTTTTAAAACTCCGGTCTTAAAATGTTAGTTGTATCTTTAGGACCGGACATTTAATTAATAACCGGTATTAATAAAATCCAAAAAGCTAAATAAGGTATCTTTGTCGCGCGGAAAAATTAAATTTCCCTCTCTGCTCTCTTGTCTTGCCGAAAGTGAATACTCAGGTTCTGACTCGAAATTTCCCTCTCAGCTTCGTCGCTGCTTCGCTTACCTCTCTCGACAATCACTCTCTGGTTCCTTAGCTAAACGTCTATAGACGAAGCTGTGTTATGCATTTAATGGGCAAGTTCCTCCGTAAAAGTGATTCTTTGAGACAATATTTGCATTTGGAGTTGGCTTATTTTATATGCAAGTTTCAATTTTTTCGGATTATGTATGATCAATGATTTTCGTCTATAATATATAGGAATTCTACTATGGATCACGCTTGGATAGATGCTTTACGAACGAGTGTTGAATATCGAATGGGGTTAGGGAATTTATAGAATTTGCTAAACAAAATGCCCATGATGATGGGGAAGTATTATTGCCCTTGTGTAAAATGTTTGAATGAGTGTCGATTATGTCCTCGAAGTTATACGCACACATTTAATTTGTCACGGATTTTGTAAGACTTATACAAGTATGGGTATGGCATGGTGAACAAGTGCCAACAAGTGGGAAAAAACATGGGAAGTGGCCTTTGATGATAATGGCACATATATGGATGATCGCATAGAGGACATTATCCGTGATGTAGGAGAAGAGGCTTTTGAGCGATCACATGCATATGATAATATGTGCAGTGATGCAAAGACTCCGCTATACCCTGGGTGTAAAAAATACCAATTGTTGAACGCTGTATTGAAATTGGTAAGCTTGAAGGCACGTCATGGATGGAGCGACAAGAGTTTTTCAGAATTGCTTGAGGCTTTGAAGGACATGCTTCCGAATGATAACATATTGCCGCATCGCTACTATGATGCTAATAAGATACTTTGTCCACTGGGGATGGAGTACAAAAAGATCCATGCATGCCCGAATGATTGTGTATTGTATAGAAAAGAGTTTGAAGAGAAGCAGAGTTCTCCGATATGTGAAACCCTACGGTACAAGTCGATAAGAGGCCTACAAAAGTGTTGTGGTATCTTCCAATCATACCAAGGTTCAAGCGGTTGTTTGCGAATGAAAATGATGCAAAAATCTGAGGTGGCATGCAGATGAGAGGATTTCGGATGGACAGCTTCGACATCCGCCGATTCTTCTCATTGGAAGAAGATCGATCAATTATTTCCGAACTTCGGCGAAGAACCTAGGAACCTCGAGGCTTGCCCTTAGCACGGATGGCATGAATCCCTATGGAAGCCTTAGCAAGATACATAGCTCATGGCCCGTACTCTGATTGTTTACAACTTATCTCCTATGTTATGCATGAAACGAAAGTACATCATGTCGTCTATGTTGATTTCGGGACCAAAACAACCCGAAAATGACATAGATGTTTACTGAGCCCTTGATCGAAGACTTGAAGGAGTTGTGGGAAGAAGGTGTCGATGTTTTTGACTCTTTCAAGAAGGAGGTCTTTAAAATGAGAGCCATGATATTTTGTACTATAAACGACTTCCCAAAGATATGGGAACTTATCGAGTATAGTGTAAAAGGCCATAAAGCATGTCCGGTTTGTGAAGAAGGCACATGCTACCATCAACTTCAACATGGAAGAAAGACGGTGTATCTTGGACATAGGAGATTTCTTAGACGGGGCCACCCATATCGTCGATTAAAGAAGGCCTTTTTTGGTGGCCAAGAATATGAAGAAGCTCCGGTGGCATTGATCGGGAGCAAGTGTATGGAAAGGTTAAAAATATCGGTGTCATCTTCGGTAAGCTCCGGAAAGAGTAGAAAAGAAACAAATATATGGAAGAAGAGATTTGTATTCTTTGATCTTCCCTATTGGCACAATCTTGATGTGAGACACTCGTATTGATGTCATGCATGTGGAGAAGAACGTATGTGATAGTATTGTGGGCACGCTTCTCAACATACAAGGTAGTTCGAAGGATGGTGTGAAGGCAAGATTGGATTTGCAAGCAATGGGAATACGCGAAGACTTGCATCCAAGGCCATATGGGAAGAGAACTTATTGTCCCCCAGCTTCTCATACTTTGTCTAAGGATGAGAAACGAAGTTTTTGTAAGTGTTTACATGGGACAAATGTTCCCTCTGGGTATTCTTCAAATTTTAAGAGGCTTGTCTCGATGAAGGACTTGAAATTAGTAGGCCAAAAGTCTAATGACTGTCATGTCTTGATGCAACAGCTACTCCTAGTAGCTATTTGAGGGATCGCCGAATATGATCTTCGGGTCGTTTTGACTAGACTTTGTTTCTTCTTCAATGCGGTTTCTAGTAAAGTTTTCAAGATTGAAAAGTTGGATGAATTGGAGAATGAAGGATATCTTATATTGTGCCACCTTGAAAATCTTTTTGTTCCTTCATTTTTTGACATCATGGTTCATCTCATTGTTCATCTAGTGAGGAGATAAAGTTGTGCGGCCCTATCCATTTACGGTGGATGTACCCTATTGAAAGATCTATGAAATTCCTAAAAGGGTATGTGAAGAACGCGTCATCGCCGAAGCATCAATTGTTCGAAATATGTTTCGAAGAGGCCATGGAATTTTGTCAAAATTATTTGGCCAAAGTAAGACATATTGGGCTTCCAAAACGTCGACATCTTTGAAGGGGGTAGACGTGGGGCTTCGGTAAAGAGTGTGGATCCCGATGAATTGTCACAAGTCCACTTATACATCTTGAATAATGTTGATGAAGTTCAAGCCAAAGATATCTGCACATAAAGAGGTCTGTAAGGAAAGAAAACCATCGAATGACCGAACAAAGGTTGATTAGGGAGCATAACGAACTTTTGCAAAATGGTTCAAACAAAAGGTCGAGGGATCTCGAATGTGTTTCTAACACAATGAAATGGTTAGCACGTGGTCCCGAGGTTGAAGTCATAAGTTGGAATTCGTATGTGATCAATGGTTATACATTTTACACGAAGTCCCTAGATGATAGGAGCACGGTCGAACAAAGGTGGTGTTATGTTAGAGGTGAATCTATGCACTTCTCCGGTTCGAAAGACAAGAGGCCTAAATTGGCGGTCATGCCATATTATGGGGTTATTGAAGAGATTTGGGAGGTGGACTATGTCAAAATTAGATTTCCCATCTTCAAATGCAAGTGGGTTAATGTCAATAATGGTGTTCGGATCGATCGGCTAGGATTTACTTTAGTCGATGTCAATAGTAGAAGTTTTGGAGATGAACCTTTTATTATGGCGGACCATGCGAAACAAGTGTTCTATATCACCGATCAAGAAAATAAAATGTGGTCTCGTAGCTCTCCAAGAAAAGAGGGTCATTGATATTGATGAGGAAAGTCATTCAAATTATGGTCTTCCCGATAGTACTCCTTTTCAAGGGGTCTACCGGGACATGAACGAAGAAGATGAAGTGGATAATGAACCCGGCATAAGAAATGATCATCAAGAAGGGATATGGGAGGATATCACTTTATAAAAGAGTCAATTCATAAGGTAATATTCATATGCAGAATTCTTAGAAAACTTTAAGGTTTTAACTATATATATTATATATTCCTTCTATGTTACGTTCTTAATTAAACAATATAATGTCACGCGACTATGAATTTGTTCTTGTTTTGTTTTTGTGGCAGGATCCGATTCAAAGGGGCATGTTATAAAAGAGGATGCATGTTACGTTGTTGGGTGGGAATCAGATGAAGGCATGGTGAATAATATATTGGACTACATGTATGTTGATTTACGTGCTGTATTGTAACTCATTGTGATTGTAATTAGTTATATATCTTAGCTTATTGTATAAATTACTTTAGCTGTTGTAGACTTAAGGCCACATAACTCATGGTGGATACTTATTTGTATTCTTTTTCCCATTATTCATGTTCATAGCTTGTAGCTTAAAGTATATCGACTTTTATGTGATGTTTTGGATGGTGGATTTTTGTGTATTATATATGATCAGGAAGAACAGAACAGGAAAAAAATTCGGGAAAATTTAGAGCGCAAATAAATAAGACGGTCTTAAATGTTCAATTGTTAAGACCGGATGTATATCTATGACCTCTCTTAAAGGTATTAAGCGGTCTTAAAAGTTGGTCTTTTAAGACCGGTGCATTTATAAGTGCGGTCTAAAAGTTCAATTTTTAAGACCGGACGTATATAACATCCGGTCTTGAAAGTCAGTCTTTTAAGACCGGGATCTGGTCTAGGATATTA
This sequence comes from Acacia pycnantha, assembly GCA_025563575.1. Classification (NCBI taxonomy): domain Eukaryota; kingdom Viridiplantae; phylum Streptophyta; class Magnoliopsida; order Fabales; family Fabaceae; genus Acacia; species Acacia pycnantha. Next base: position 256,770 of record JAMWYP010000416.1, on the reverse strand, counting down.
CTATTTTTAGGACCGGGTTTATTTTTGTCCGGTCTTAATATTAGGATCTTTTAAGAGCGGTCTAGTTTTTGTACGATCTTAAAGTTTGAGTTTTAGGACCGAACAAAAAATATTTCAGATCTATTTAGTACGAATTTTAAGACCGAAGGTTTAAAATGTCCGGTCTTAAAGAAACTCTTTAAGACCAGTTCTATGTGTCCGGTCTTAATAGGGAGACCTTTAATACCGCCTGGAACAAGACCTGTCGCGGGTACGCTCCTAATATACCTGTTTCGTCCGGTCTTAAAATCCTTTTTTCCACTAGTGTTAGGGCATAATTTCCAACAATTTATTGTTGGGACGTGTGCAAGATTTCAATCTGCTTCCAAGGAGTCACATGTTGAAAATGTGAAGAGAATCTTCAGATATCTTGCTGACACAAAGACTCTTGGACTATGGTTTCCCAAAGGTCAACCTAACCTCTCTTTAGATTTCGAATTGCCTCTTGCAATTTGGTGTGAGAATTTCAAATGGAAGGGAGGGCTATTTATAAGAAAAGGCTATGGCAATTTGGTGATTTCCTTGAACTTTTTCTACTTGAATATCCACCATTAGATCTAGGGTTAGATGGAATATCTCATCCTCACCCTCCATTGCTTCTAGCCGACCTCCCCCCTCTCTCTCTCTTCCAAAAATGACATCATCTTATGTCATCTTATCTTTTAGGGATTTTCCCCCTACCGATAAATTCCCCTACTCAGTGTTTTAATCGAATATACTTATAAATCTCAAATACTTTTTGAGGTAAACTTTGAAGTTTATGTATGCTCTTGAGAAGTATTTGGATTAACAAGAATTATACTTCAATTAGGGGTCTTTATATACGAAGTTCTTGTGCCTAGCTAATAAATATTGCTTTGTTTATTAATTAACTGATCACAGTTAAAAATTATTGGCTAATAAATAATAGCTCACTGATAAGAATTATTGGCCAATGAACAAGAAAAAGAATACTGTTCTGATAACATCATAAAATATTTTTTTTGGTGCAATTTTTATCCAAAAATATTGAATATAGATCAATCTCACCGCCAAGTATAGCCCCACCCACAAACGTGGGTTAGTTATCCCAAGAAAAAATCTCATCCCTAAGCTCGATTTGGTCATTAGTTATGAGTTCTATCTTGTTTAGGAAGATTGCTTAGTATATAGAAATAAAATTAAAATTAATTTTAAAAAAGGAAAATAGTCTTTATTTCAACACCTTAAAAGAGTGATAAAATAACCAAATAAATACTAAGTAATGGATATATAAAAGTATAATAACTTAATATGCCTCTCTACGATTCATCTATGAGAGAGCAAGTCATTGAAGTATTGTTTACTCAGACTATTAATGGGACTATGAATTGCAAAGGTAAATGAAGACCTGTTTTTTGGGGAAATCAAGCATGATTTAAATAAAATGATTGTGCAAAAAGTAAAAAAATAAATCGTTGTTATTAAATAATAATTACACAGTTATAATAAATTATGGATGTATATAATATGTAAAATTCAAAAGCCATTCGATATTTATTTAATTTTATATTTGATGTGTTGTCAAAAGTAGAACATGCAGTGTGCGTCAAATTCAAAAGTCAGTCAATGCTTTGGTCTCTGTTTAATTAATCACTATCACGAGTGATGGTTTCCTTAATCAATACGTTATACTTCCTCCAGTCCTATAATTAGGGCCGGAGGTAGTACATGAAAATGATATGGCTTATTTAGGTTGACGTTGTTCATTTAATTTCTTTATATAATGGGGTGAAAATCTTAATTAGCTCAATTCAAAAAATTGGGAAAGTGGGTTAACAATTTTAAGAAAGAAAACATGTAAGATACAATAGTAAGAAAAACTATTTAAAAGGTTTTAACTTTTTTCTTGGGTAAAATAAATGGTCTTAACTTTACTTCTCTAATTTTTTTAAATCAAACTCCTTAAAATTTTCACTCATCTCCTTCCCCTAAGTAAGAAATACAATTAATCAGTCAAGTTTTAAAATTGAGAAAATTTCAATTAAATCCTATTGAGATATCATATTTCATATTTAGGGTTCTACATTTTCAATAAATTCTTAATTAGGCCTCTTGGCTTGATCAAGAATTTGATAAAAATGTAAACCTGAATATGAAATATAGTATTAAAATTCTAAAATTAAATTTTAATTGGGATTTTTCCTTTAAAATTTCTTGATGTAAACTGAATTTATTTAAGTAAGTAATTAATATTCTAAAATTTCTTGATGTAAACTTAACTTTGTAACTAGACGTTTTCGAAAAGTACTAATGTCCTAAAATTTTTAAAGGACATACATAAAAAGAAAAAATTCCGTCCTTTATAAAGAAATGGATGGATTCAATGACTTCAAAGACTTCTCCATCTTACTCCAATCCACACGTTATATGTAAAATTGTCAAAAGTAGAAACTTCACTATAAAGACTTCTTCATCGATATATGTAAAGTTGTCAAAAGTGGGACATGCATTATTGAAACGTCGCAGGCAGTGATTACTTCCATAATAATGGCTAATAATGACCAATTTCTCGGGCACTTGGTTGAAATTTGTCATTTTTGCGAAGATACTACACTGCCCTTCATTGTACAATTTGAATTAAGCTCTTAGCAAAAGAACCATGAAGCTTAACAACAACGTTTAATTTGAAGGAGTCGGGTTCTTAAATTTCATGAGTTGACTCTTCCATTTTAAGGAACTATTAACACCGTTAGTAATTTTTTAATAGTAGGGACTAATGAATCTTTTTAAGTATATCTTTATTTATGAAGAGGTTAGTAAGAGAGAGATATAGAATGGTAATAAGAAAAAGTATGAAAATAATGTAGTATGAAAAAAAGGATAGGTTATTCTGCATACTCTTATTTTGCCTACCTTTGCCTACCTCCCTCAATACTGTTAGATTATAATCTTATCCAACGGTGAAGATTTGAGGGATAAAATAAACCTACCCTTCCTCTCTCCCGCCGCCTCCCACCCTCTCTCTAGGAAAAATCCTGAACTGGATCGAAACTGAATTTGGATCCCCATCGGTTCCATGGTACGATCATATCAGCATGTGATGTCAGAATCCAGCTCATGCTTGGCCCGCCGATCTTCGCTGAGTAGAGGGGTTTATGGCGTTTGGAATCTGTGAAACTCGATTTCCTGCTTATTTATAGTTACCCTTTTCTTGCTGCATAATGGAACTTATTATTCTGCCACTTTTTAAAATTTGATGGAAGAAGAAAGCACATCTTCCCAATAAAATTAAATGATAAAGAGAATGACTCGCTAGTGTTGTGACTCAAACCAAGGCATATGAAGCACCGAAGACGTAGTAAATTGGACTTTGTTGTTGATCTGAATAAATATTCTCATTATTCGGCGATTTGAATAAATGGAACCGATGGGAATCCAAATTCAGTTTCGGTCCAGTTCAGGAAATATCGCACAAAAAAGTAAATATATAAACATATAATGACATATTTTTTTAACAAAATTAAATATTTAGTTTCATAAATGTTTAAACTTGTATCTCTATGATAAATAATATATTTTATAACGATAAATTATAATTTTAAGAAGTTCATTTATAAAAATATTTTAAAAACTAAATTAGAAAAAGGATAATTAATATGTAAATTCTTATAATTTTAACCAACTTTCAATTGGGTCTCTATAGTTTTTTCCTTTTTATTTGATCCCTAAACTTTCTCTTGTTTCTAAATATATTTTAGGATTTTATTTATTTATTAGGTCCTTATAACTTCACAAGATTCTTAAGCAATTCCCTGAATTTTCGATTTATCAATTTAATTTCAAATTCATTAAATAAAAAACATTAAACTGTAAATTTTTTTAAAAGATTCAAATTAATAATCACCGTATCAAGAAATATATGTAAATATAATTAGAACTTTATTCTGATATCTTTATAAAATTTAATTATTATTATTAGAAATTTACAATTATAAGAATCAGTAAAAAATTATAATTATAAAATAATTAAGATAAATATGTTAGAAGAACTTACGCTTTAACTATATATATATAACTTACTCTTTATAAATTTTTTAAATATTATTATTAAAATAACTTAATATTATTATTTATACAATAATATCAAAAAATAAGAAAATATATGAAAATATAACATTTTATATTTATACAAGATTATTATTTAAATTTATAGAATAAAAAATAAAAATAACAAACTATAAGTACTTAATTAAAAATTAGAAGAAACTACAAGGGCTTGATAAAAAGGGAAAAAACTATAGGGACTTGATTAAAAACAAACTAAAGTATAACGACTTGATAAAAAAGTTAAAAAAATTTCACATACCTGGTTGAAACTACAAGAACTTACACATTTATTATCCATTAGTAAAAACATAAATACATAATCATTGTTGTATTGAATTCCATAAGAATAATATTTAAAAAATTATCACAAAAAGTATTATTTCCTTGGTCCATAATATGGTATATATTTGGATAATTGATCTTGGTCATAAGGATGAGGCTTGTTTTTCATAGGGTTAAGTAGCAATTTTACCCCGGAAGTATATACCCAATAGCAATTTTTCTTCGGAATTAGTTTTCCAGCAAAGATTTATTGAAAAACAAAATAAGATCCTCTCTCCCTATGTTTCTGGTCCTTCATATAAGACTTTGTTATTAGATTCAATTGAGTTATTTTGAGAGATTAGAAAAAAACTAAATAAATTACTTAATTACACAAGACTCAATTGGAGGACATTACAAGATAGGATTTGAGTTTTTTGTTTTTGTTTTTTGAAAAAATCCTACTAAAAAATCTGATGATTGACGTGGACAACAAAAGCATGAGGTGGATGTCATATACACATTTAAATTTACCTATTTGGTCAACAAACGTTGACTGTTAGGACTAGTTAACAGAGGAGAAAAATTGCCCCATTTTGAATTTTCCAAGGCACATTTACCTATTTAAAGGCTTCCAGGTGTCCAATGCCCATATGGAAAAAACTTCCCCTAAGAAGAGGAGCAAAATTTGCTAGTTTGGAAGAAACCATATTTGAACCATAAGAAGAGGTTGAGAACCATAATAGACCTGAAACTGGGCCGCAAGTATCCCCTAAGGGCCACATTTAGCATATGCCGCCTCATCCTCAAATGTTTAGAGCCCGATGCCAAAAATCGACCCTCCATGTTGATCACTTTAGAGTAGGCCTATCACACCCCGTATGATCCTAAGCCTAACTCTAAGGCCAAGCCCATAAAGCCCGTTTCCCTTCACCCACCTTCTTCCTCTCCAATTCCTTAGCTCCACCCCTCGTCCTTAGGTTCAACTGGCAAGGGGGTCGGACTTCCTCACCTCAAGGGAGGGGGTTCGATCCTTGCGTTGGTCAAGGCGCTGGGGGAGGCATCCTAGGGGTTTGGGAAGCAGTGGAAACGCTGGTAGAGGTGGAGGCATGTGTACTCTCTGTCTAATATGCCCTGCGGACTGGGCTCCAAGCGCCCTGCCCTTAGATTGTGGGTGAGCCCGACCCCTTTCCTAAAATTTTTATAAAAAAAAAAAAAATCCTTAGCTCCACTGTTCATATTTTGCGACATACTATTCCTTCACTATAGTAATCCGACTACGCTAGTTCATTGCTAGCTAGAGATAGAAATAGAATTGTTCTGTATAAGAACAACAGATGCCTAGCCGATGGGCTAGTATATTGATATTGGATCAGTTTGCTCCTGCAAGATATCTATCAGGCAGATACCAAAGAGAAGACGATTACTCTAAGATATCTATAAGGAAGATACCGCGAGGAGAATGTTGGATCACTGTGCACGAATATGGCGTTTAGCCAAAAGGGGATGGGGTGTGTGCACAGTGAGGTTGAATAGTAAATAGGATGAATGGAGAATGTGTACCTTTTAGGTTAACCTCCTATTTATAGAGATTACCTTAGGGTTTGGACCCTAGGGCCCTGTGCGCCTTGCAGCCCACATGTCTAACCGCCATACTTGCAATTGCCATCCTTGATTAGGGTTATTCCTTGACTATAGGTTGATTAGAATCCTCCTTCATTATTAGCAGATTCTGGTATGCTTTTGTTGGAAATTATACCCTAGGGGCAAGTCATTGTACTTTAAACATTATTAATATTTAAAGTATTTATCCTTTTGTTATCATATTATTTGCATGTTTGTTATGATAACTGTATCCTTGGACATATCATATATATTGTCCTAATTGTCCTTGGTCGGTCATCTATATATGCGGGAGCAAAGATGAAATAAGACCGGTATGACTTTGATGAGTATGGAGATACGAATCAAAGTCATAGGCACTTGTAAGAGTACAAGGTGCTGGATCGACCCACTATGAGAAAGTTGCATAGATTTAGTCATAAGCTTATCTTATGTATAACCGTGTTACAACGCCCTTTGACCTGAGATCATCATGGATTCCTACATGAGAGTCGCTGGTCTTTGACCTAGTCAAAAGTCACCTTTGACCGGGTGATGATAAAGGCTCGAGATTACTGGTTTTCATGCAGAGGAATGTGAATGGTCAAGACGGAATTTGTCTCTCACATCTGTAGAGAGATAATACTGGGCCCCTCGATGAGTGAGTCTGAGAAATCTATGGCTATACTACAATGGAACGGAGTTTCCATTTCAATTGTTAGACTACTCAAGAATGGTCAAGAACAGGAAGTTGACATTATCCATGCCTCATCCTTGACCAAATTATCGCTTGACAAAAGGGACGTGTCATGGTTGTACGATAGGTTCTATCGTATCATCCATCCCCATATAAATTGGGTAGTCGCAATGTCTTGCTAGAGGCCGCTTGCGACTTGTGGGCTGGTACAGTATTGGCCCGCTGCCAATCTCATGTGGGCCTACTGGGTCGCACACAAGGATAGCCCAACACGAGCAATAGTGTCCAGATTCATTGAATCTTAGGTATGTCTAAGATTTAATGAATACAACATTTAATCTAGGATGTGTGTGTGTGTATAATTTTGAAATTAAATAATAATAATATTATTTAGATGATGATATTATTATATAGTATTTGTTTTGTATTTAATTTATTTGATAAATTAAATAACCAAAATAAATAGAGATATCATATATCTGATTTAATTTGAATTGAGATATAGTATTTCATATTTAATTAAATAGACAGATATCATATCTCAGATTTAATTTTCATATAGAGATATCATATATATGAATTAATTTGAATTGAGATATAGTATCTCATATTTAATTAAATAAACAGATATTATATCTTAGATTTAATTTATAAAGATAAATTATATCAGCAAGCTTTTAATTTGGATTCATTGAATAGATTTGATTAGATATGTTGGACAGATTTAATTAATATCTAAATTTGAATTCAAGGTTAATTGAGATTAGTCTTAAATATTTTAATACGGCCCAATTAGGGTTTTAGAAACTCTATAAAAGATATTGATCTAGTCGTATTAAGAGAACGGGCAACAAGCCACAAAAGAAATCCTTGAGAGAAAAACGTGGGACACAAAGTAAGAAGGTGCTAGCACGCTAGAGATTGATCGAGCAAGAAGGTGTTAGCCCACGAGTTCTCAAGGCACGCATACCAGTTTGAATAGGTACGGTTTTTCTTATGAACTCGATTTAAATGCCAGATTCGTAAAAATTTTAATGGATAGAATCCTTCCGCTGTGTATACAGATTCCAACAACTTTGTCCTTGTTGGGCCTCATGGTGAATGAGCCTCTTATATGAGTTCATAACAATAATTTTTTATATCTTGTAGTTTTTGAAGAGTCCTGTATATGGAAAATTACTAGCGAGTAGTCTCCTGCGTGATTTTGATGAATGTCATTTATAGCTCTTGATATAATTTTAGTATTTCATATGTTTTATAAATAACACATACATATTGATTATTTGCTAATTATTGCTTTCATTTCCTCAACTGTTTACTTACAATTGATACTGTAATGTTTTTTTTTTGGTTGCGCTTTGATTATTTAATTTAAAACAACATAAAGGTGTTGTTCTGTTGTAGAACACAGATGTCTAGCCTCAATGGGCTAGGTATGATTGATATTGGATCAGGTATAGCGCCCACTGGTATCTATGGAGGAGATATCAGCGGTTGCTAACGGATCATTGTCCTACACGGGGTTGGCTCTTCGCCTGAGGGTGGTGTGTGTGCACAGTGAGACTGAATGGTAAAGAATGTACTGGTGAACATGGAGAACATACTTGGTAGGTAACCTCCTATTTATAGGAATTACCTAGGGTTTCGTCCTCCTAACCTTCAGTCCTGGCGTCGTGCGTATCTCACGTCTTAATGGTGCCTGCTCCAGTATCTGCATGATCCCTGAATTAACGGCACATTAAAGAGGTGATTGGAAAGTTACTTATCTCAAGGAGGGCTTCCCGCCTAAGGCACTCCTATTGGGCTCAGCCTCTGCCAAGCCCATTATTCGAGTCCATAACAGTTGCCCCCAAGCTTGATAGTTCAGGTCTCTGAGCTGTCGAGATTAATTGACTGCTTTTCGAGATCTCCTGTATCTGGCTTTGCTTTCATACCAACTTTCCCGGCCTAATTTCCTGGTTTATATTCCTGCATTTAATAATGCGTAAGTAAATCTCAATAAATAGAAAATACTTACTGTTTGCGCAAATCGTTCAACGTGCTCATTTCGGATACTTGTCCGAGCTTGCATTAAACTTTTTGGTTCGCGTTAATATCGGTTTTTGATAACATGAAAATCGTTGCCCACTCTATCTGCCCCCCATCCTGGTAGTTTAGGTTTCTGAATTGCTAGGATGTGTTATTTTCAAAATCCAGACCATGTGCTCACGATTGCTGGAAGTCCGCGTGTGCTGACCCAGAATTCCGGGTTTATATATTTTAAACTGAGACATCAGGGTTTATAAGCTGTAACCCTGAGATTCCAGTTTACATACTTTTAACACCAAAACCCCGGATGCTTGCCTGAGTTTGACTTTACTTCGGCGTTTCCCATATTCCGTTTAAACGAGTAGAAACCAACGTCCCGGTGTCTTCATAGTACCTGAGATTGTCTCATCTGAATTGTACCGAGTTTAGTGTTTCAAGACTCTTTCTATATATATGCGTGCTGCTCCCAATCTTTGGTGAGGTGGAGACATGTGGCATACTCTGATTTGATGACTGTTCAGCTTACTTATCTTGTGTCATACAGTCATATCTTTACATTAATTGAGCACTCTTCGGTTTTTGTGCACAATTAATACTCACGTCCTTTAACAACAGTCATTATTTCTTTTCTTGGAAAAGAAATCGCCGTTTTTATTAAAGTGTAATTTGTTGCCGCTCAGCCTTTACAGTTTGCTTGGCCTATAAATCCCTCCATCGCCTCTCATTCTTCATCACGACTGGTCTGGTTCCCATTCTTTTTTGGGCGAATACTTCAAAGATACGATGTGGGGAAGAAGAGTGTGTTTTTGGAAGGAAGAACGGCCTTCTTGGTCGTTGTTCTGCGGCTATGTCTTCAGATGTATTTGCTAGTCTTCAAGCACGTCGCGTGGTGGATGCCTGGGATCCCAGATGTATTTGCTAGTCTTCACATCTGGTTCAACTTCGTATGGGATCTTGGGAAGAGGTTCAGGCTTTTATCTGAGCATCTTATAATCTTACATCTGGGCTTCTTCATCCACCATGGGAGACCTGAGACATGTTTTCCATTCTTCCTGGACTTGTCTAAACTTCTCTAGGGACTCCAGCATATCCAACGAGCACCTTCAACAATATGATGTAATCGCTGGATAGTTGCTCGACCTTTGTCTCCAGGTCTCCCCAACTTTGTGGCAGGTTTCTGGTTGTAATCACCTGTTGTAATTAGGGGATCCAGAAATAAGGTTTACGAATGTAGCCTTATTTCCTGTACTTTGATCCTTCAACAACCTTTGTAAGCGTGTATGGTAGTTTATTTCCTTGTAAAAGCATTGTGTAACCTGATCAGATATCAATACAAAGCTTGCTTCTTTTTTTCACTTATGTCTTGACTCAGATTGAATATATGCCGATGTCGATTTTCCTTATTTCTTCTGTCAACCAAGTTGAGCTGTTTTAGTCATCCGAGTTTGTCATTTAATCCGACATTGCGCATGTATACGCAGCATAAGTTAGAAAAACCGTTCCATTCGCGCCATATCACCCCGGTTATGATCGTGGTGAACTATACCGAGTTGACCACGTTGGATAAATATCTGATTCATTCGTACCGTATCACCCCGGTTATGACCGTGGTGAACTATACCGAGTTGACCACATTGGATAAATCCAGTTGTGGCCATTTAGTATCTGAACTAAATTCTCCTCACAATAAAGTATTTTGATGTATCATCCAAATCAGATTATCATCAGGAAATATTAGGAAAATAGGATGTACCTAGCCCGAATATGAAAGGATGTATCCCTTCTCGCTAGGCTGACGCGTTGTAGCGTATAGCTGCGCCTCCAGGCCTGGGCGCCTTCCAATAAGCGCTTGGAATCCGTGTGCAATTAATGTTTGCGTCATTTCAGAAAAAACATCATTGCAACTCTTGGGATTTGGCCTTAACTTTTCACGCGCGTGGACATAACTGCCCCTACTGTTTCGAATTCAAAAATTCCTTTCAAACTTTTTGAATTCCAGAACCTATATATTTCCTCTTTCTTCTACCCCATGCTTTGCCTGCATTCTCTGCAAGAACTTCCGCGATAATCTGCTTCATTCGCCCCATTTTCGTCGAACTCCTTTACCAGGTATGACTATGGCTCCTTTGATTTCCATATCCTTTTTGGTTTTCATACTTGCCTAGTATTTGAAGGATTTTTCTGGACTTTGTGTCATTACTTAAAGAGTACTTTATTGAGTTTCTGGGTTTTCTGTTTAAACGAGTGATTCTCACCCCATACCACCTTGCTAAACTTATCGTCTTCTTCTATCTTCGTAGATCGTAATCGTATTTTCATTTTGGTTGCCCAAAAATCACCGCTTCACATCCCAACCCAGAAATTTTTCCGGCCTTAGGTTATTGTCGACACCATAAACCTCCCCCCACCAATGTTGTTCCCAGAAAGGTGAAGTGTGTTTGGGCCAGCATTTAACGTTGCTTGCCCCGAAATGAATGCGAACCCAGGAATTTGACTTATTTTCTAATTTTGCCCTTCCTTTGTATTTTAGGTTTAGATGGCATCCTCCTCTCAGTTGCAGCCTTCGCCTACGGCGGATGAGTGTAGTTCGTCCGGCTCTGTCCGGAATCCAAACTCCCCAAAGAAAGTCGTTCACATTAGAGTGACCGTGGTAAAAAATACCCTGACCGACAAGGAATTTCCCTCGCTTGGCGTGAGAGATGGGGAAGGGTATTCGATAAGGCTTCCTATGGATGATGAATCTGTTGCCACCGTCCGACCACGGAAAAGCCAACCTCACGAACCCCATTTCTTCTACTTTTACTGAGATGTTTTTGTCCAACTCGGTGTAAGGTTTCCCTTGTCCGAGTTTCAAATCTGCCTTTTGAACCACCTGCATCTAGCTCCCACGCAACTGCATCCCAATGGCTGGGCCTTTGCTATTGCTTTTGAGAACCTATGCCGGGACTTAGACATCTACTGTACTGTGCCGAATTTTATGACCTTCTACTCCCCCTTGGAGCTAGGTGGGTTCCGCGCACCCGGAACGACATATTTTGGATGGACATCCCTTCGTGGACGAAGCGAGCACATGCTCTTTCATCCTTTTAGCGAATCCTGGAAAAACTTCAAATCAGCCTTCTCTAAAGTTGTAGCCCATCCTTTTCAATGCCCGTGGTTTCTCAAAAAAGCCACTTCTGGGGAACTCGAAGGAAAGTTTCCTTTGTATTGGACGAACGCCCATCATAAGTTCAAAACTGGAGACTTTGCTCCGACCAGTCTAACCGAAAGTGAGGAAGCGGCCGTGGTGAAGCTTACAAAGCTCTCTAGTACACTTAAGTCTTTGATGGACCCTGCCGACCATATTCCCACCCGTTTAGTTCGACGACGCGCACCAAGGAGTATGGGATTTATGGATTGAAGTTTTTCTATGTCCTATAAAGTGCCTTTGCTTTCACTAATGACGTTCTTCTCTACTTTAATGCAGGACAACAGATGGGAAGACCTAAGTTTCTTGACGCCTTTGCCGAGGTTCCCGCAAATCCTGAGAATGCTCTCGCTCCCCCACTAGCGGATGATCCTACCATGAGTGGCGAACCTCCTATCCCGGAGGAGGCTGGTACTACCAAGGCTCCCCGTAAACGCTCCGCGCCCAAAGGTGGATCGAAGCGTGGTGAGAAGAGGGCCAAGACGTCCAAAGGCGAGCAGGTTGCCGGAGAGGCACCCACTGTGACCCTTACGCCGGCCTCACCAGCAGGAGAGGCACCTACTTTGACCCCTGCGCCGGCCTCACCTGCTCCTTCAGGTCCGTCCTCATTCTCTACACCTCACGATCATGCCACTATGACTGGAGGGGTTCTTTGGTCAGATGGGATCACCCAAGCAATCAGAGATCTTATGCGTCCCCCTGCTCAGCTGTACTCCCCCTCCTCGCCTTCCAAAAAAGAGAAGCTTCACTGTCGATATTGAGCTGCAGACTTATAGGGCCGCTTCCCTAATACGGCCTTATGCTGCACTTAGGATTCAGAATGCTATACGACTGAAATCTGTGAATGATTTAACCAAACAAGTATCCACGCTGACCGGCATTCTTGAAGTCGAGAGAAAGGAAAAGAGCGAACTCCGAGCCGAGAATCGTTCTTTGAAGAGCAACGCCGATTTGACAAAGGTCACGGAAGAGAGGGACCGGGCCCAAGGAGAACTGGAGGCATCTAAGGCCGAGCGAGGAAGGCTGCACCGAGAACTGATTTCCCAGAACGGGAGGTTTGTTACAGCGGTGGAAGAAGTCTCTGTGGTCGAAACCAACTTGACTGCGACACAGACTGACTTGACTGCAGCTCGGCTTGACTTAGCTGTCACGTAATCTGACCTGACCGCCGCCTAAGCCGAGGTGCAACGCCTTGAAGGTCTCCGTCGGGAGGATGCACTTCTAATGCAAAAAATGAACTCGGACCGTGATCATTTGACCGGCGTTCTTAGGGAAAAGGATGTGGAGCTTGTCAACGCCAAATCAAAAATTGTGAAATATAGCCAAATCGGTAGATTGTCCTTTGAGAATGTTGTTGCTCAAATCCGGGTCCTGAATCCCTCCGTCAATCTAAATACCACCGGGTTGAATCTCCAGGCTTATGTTAGTGACAAGGGTAAATTGATTCCTCCTGGGGGAGAGGAAAGTAAGGACGAGGAACCTTCCCCGTCGGCAACTGAGACGCAGTCACAAATTTAAATGCTTAGCGTTTGAGAGGACTCTTTGTTTGTCCTGTTTTTGTATGCTCCTGGCCGTAGGCCATAACTTTCTGTATGCAAGTTGTTGCTTGCATAGATAATTATTGCTATATATGCCTTTTCTCTTTACCAGGATCGTGGCATCGAGCTTTGTATTTTATCTTTATCGCCATGAATCCGAACCTGCTCGTCTGCTAAATGATTTTTGACAAGAAAAGTCGTTATCATTAACGAGTATGTGAATCGCGATGTTGGAAGACGAGCTTCATTGCTCAGAATTCAAACATATCGTGCCTCGTACGAGATGTTGGAGGATGGGTTGCATTACCCTACCCTTTACATGCTTAATCGGGACATGACTTTCAAAACCGGGAATGATTTCCCTAGATTCATCATGTTTGAACTATACGTGCATGTGGATGCCGGATTTCGCTACCTCGACTCCTGCATGTTTACGTTCTACATGATTTTTGAAGACGGGTCTCATCCCCCTGTCTTCTACATGTTTCATATTTACATGATTTCTGAAAGCGGATCTCATTATCCTGAATTCATCATGTTTAACTGTGACATGATTTCAAGAGGACGAGTTTCATTACCCTTCCCTTTACATGTCTGGATGGGACATGATTTTCAAAACCGGGTTTAATTACCCTGGGTTCCTCACGTCTAAATCGTACATGATTTTGGAAGCCAGATTTTTAATACCCTGGCTTCTACATGTTTAAATCGTACATGATTTTAGAAGCCGGGTTTTTAATACCCTGGCTTCTACATGTTTTACTATCAAAAGGTAAACAAGGATCTCATTTGTAGAAACTGGGCTAAGCCATCCTTTTATTCAAATATTCGCATTTATAAAACGTCTTACAAGAGAAATAAAAAGTAACATGCCGGCTTCCCACAAATAAGCTCATGTCATGGTCCTTTAATAGAATTGCCCTTAGCCTGCTACATGCTTCAACTATAGTAAGCCTTTAACTTGTCGGCATTCCATGTTCGCTTCATGACTTTCTTTGCGTAGCGTCTCCAACTTGTAAGCTCCTTTACCAAGATTTTCGCAACTCGGTAAGGGCTTCCCGCTTGGGAGCCGCCTTTCCTTCGTGGCATTTTTGTTGCCGATGTCCGCCCTCCGAAAGACGAGGCTCCCTTTGTCGAAAGACCGAGGTCGCACCTTTTTGTTGTATCGGGTTGAGATAAGTTGCTTAGCCGCCAGATCCCGGCAGTGCGCCGCAATCCGAACTTCATCTATCATATCTAACTCAACCGCGATAGCGTCGTTGTTCGCTTCTTCATTTTGAAGGGCTATGACCCTTCGCCAAGACAATTCTCCAATCTCGACCGGGATCATGGCTTCACACCCATAAGTTAGCTTGAAAGGCGTTTCCCCGGTTGACGATTGGATACTTGTTCAGTATCCCCACAGGACATAAGGTAGTTGGTCTACCCAACTAGACGTAGCATCTTCCATCCGCTTTTTTAGTCCATCTACAATGACCTTGTTAGCAGCCTCCGCTTACCCATTAGATTGCGGGTGTTCCATAGACGCAAAGTGTTGCTGTATATTAAAATCAGCTACCAACTTTTGAAAACCCTTGTCAATGAACTGTGTTCCGTTGTCGGTGACAATTTCGGCTGGAATGCCGAACCGTGATATGATGTTCTTCTGTAAGAACTTTTTCACTCTACTTGATGTGATTGTGGCGACAGGCTCTACCTCAATCCATTTTGTGAAATAATCTACCGCCACGATGAGCCATCGCAACTGTCCGGCCGCCCGCTTGAATGGTCCCAATAAATCCATTCCCCACTTAAAAAATGGCCATGGTGCTGAGATTACATGAAGTGTGGCGGGAGGTGACCTAATGGTGTTAGCATGCTTCTGGCAGCTGTCGCATCTTTGGACATGATCCTTAGCATCTGCTGCCATGGTGGGCCAGAAGTAGCCAGCCCTCACTGCTTTCCTAGCCAAGGCCTTAGCTCCCATGTGATGACCGTTAATTCCTTCATGAATCTCCATAAGGACATATCTTGCTTCGTTTTCCGCAAGGCACTTCATCATTGGGGAATGTAGTCCTTTTCGATATAACTGGTCATTAACAAGTGTATATGAAGCGGCTGTTCTCGTGAGCTTTTTTGCTTCTAACGACTCATCCGGGAGAATTCCTCTTTCCGTGTCTGCAATAGGTTTTCTCCACCACCGGTCTCCGAAATGATCATCACACAACTTGGCTCCAAAAGACTTTCTTTGAAGAATCGTACGGTGATTTCCTGGGCTCTTTGTACTGGCCAACTTTGACAAAACATCAGCCCGTACATTGTCGCCCCGTGGAATGTGTGCAATGGTTACCTCTTCAAACTCCATGATGAGTTCCTTAAATTTTCCCAGGTATTTAATCATCAACGGCCTTTTAGCCTGGTAAGTGCCATTAATCTGGGAAGCTACCAGTTGAGAGTCCGTGGAAATATGGACCCGACGAGCTCCACTGCCTTTAGCTTGAAGCAGGCCAGCAATCAAAGCCTCATATTCAGCCTGGTTATTCGAGGTTGAGAAATTGAAGCGCAAAGATAGCTCCAACGAGATGCCTTCGAGACTTTCAACTATAATTCCCGGTCCGCTTCCTTTAATATTGTAATACTCGGATAAATAAAATGGCTATTTTTGGTAAGTGAATATGTGGTCTCCATTTCTGTGTTATATTTATCTTATTTCCTAAGGAAAAATCTCTTGGAAATTTGGAAAAAATAATAAGGTGCCAAAATGACTAAAATGCCATTGTGGAGCATAAAATGGCCTAAGAAAATTATGGTAAATCCTAAGAGGCAGTAAAATAATTATTAAAATTTAGAGAGTAAATTGTCTCTAATTTTGGTAATTTAATAAATTATAACCTTCGAAAAATCAAAGGGGAAAAATAAAAAAGTATTGTGGGGGCCATAATTGACCCCATGATTTTTAATATTTTATGTAAAGCATAAAATATCAATGTAAGTCCAATAGTTGTGAGATAATGGTTAATCCTAAATAGGAAAATTATCAAAAATTAGTAAGGAATTAAATAAATAGTTATTGGCTAATTATTTTAGCATGAATCAAGAGAATATTCAAGTAAATTATGAGAAACCCTTTAATTAAATATTAATTGATAAAATTAGCATAAAATATATTTTCTAATTATTGGGAAAAGATTGATAAAAATATATGAGATTAAGTAATTTTAAGCCTAAATCCAAGTATGGACCAATAGGAAAATTTTGTAAAAAAATTATATAAAATAATTAAAATATATAATATTAATTAAAAAATAAATAATTAAAAAAAAATTAAAAATGCTGGCCGAAATTTTGAGCTCAAGAGGATAAGATTTTGCAAAAATAATATCTAGATATTATGTGATTAAAATAATAATATAAATGGGATATCTGTGTAAAAAGCAAATAGGATAAATGACCATCGATAGAAATTAAATCCTATCTAGAAAACCATGAACTAGGTTTCTAAGGTCAGAGTATAATATAAACAAGTGAATTTTTATCTCGGAGTAGGCTGTCTCCATATAGTAGAAAGGAGAAACTATGGAAAATAAATCATAACTCAATATCTGGGGATGAGTTGGTAAACATCTGGACATATTATGAATCAGTGAATTTTAGTCCCGAAGATGTTGTTACCTGAAGTGACTTCCGTAACCGAAGACGTTTATCCGAAAATCTTCAGCGAATAGGAGATGCCCTAAATGGGATAAAAAATTTAGTTAACCCAAGTATATTGAAAGAGGAAGAAGAGATCTTCAGGGCTATGTTCTCAGATTTTTGAGATTTTGTAAGATTACGCGATCAGGACACCGAACAGGGAACTTATCGGTAGGAAACTTCTCAAGCAAGTTGATGACATCATTGGCATGACATCATGGCCTTGAATGATGATGTAAGGAGGTATGTTGGATGGCCAAGATTGTGCCATCTCAATGAAGTGCGATCCGACGGTCAAGAATCCGTCTGACAAAGCATGAATAGTACACACTTTTTCTCTATAAATAGGCCTTGCTTCTCATTTTGAAATTTCACACCAAGAGCTCTTGCTCATTTCGAAATTTGGAGCAGCAAGGAGGAGGAGGAGTCCGGGGAAATTTGTAGCGAAGCTCTGAGTAAGTTCTTCGGTCCTTAGTCTTAAGCTTCGGTAGTTCTTTCGGTAGTTAGAGTAGAAATGCTAGTTTGATCTTTAATCTTCCAAGTATGATTAGATATCATGTTTTAGGGGTAATTAAGGTATTAATTTCGAAAATCATGTTGGAGTTAGAAATATGGCAAAATTTTGGAAGATTAAGGTCAAAGTAGCGAAGCTCTGGCGAAATTTCGCCCATAAGTCAAACTAGGGGCAAAATGGTAATTTGTACCTAAAATGCCTGTTATGATGTTAGATATTGATAAACGTGATATTATCCTTATAGGATATCTGTGATCACCTACCGCTGTCAAACCGCTGTCGAACCGCTGTCTGACGTGTTGTTTTCTGTTTTCCGTCGAAAGTACAGTTTTCCGTCAATATTTTGAAAACCTTAATCAATATGAGCAATTGGTTATGGATGCCGCGGGACCGTCGATCGGCCAATATTTTTATCCCGTTACTCATGCTGAGTCGTCATACATGGGAGAGGAGACCGGTACACATAATCAATCATCGTACATGGGAGAAGATCCTAATCCAGAAGCCGCTAGGTTCTATAAAATGCTTCAAGATGCGCAACGTCCTTTATGGGAAGGTTGTGAACACATTGAAAATAGTGAATATTCATCGCTATCGGCTACCCTAGCAACACTAAGCTTGAAGACTGATCACCATATGAGTGAGAGGAATTACAACGAAATGATGCAAATCATGAGTAAGGTAGTTCCCAAAGACAATAATTTGCTGAAGGATTTTTATGAACATCTGTCATCCATATACTGTCACATTTGAGCATGAGGTTAACCGTTACTTGAGGTCCGGTGGGCATTGGACCTCAGCTCTTACCATAGCTTCAGGGTCAGGAGGATTGAGGGTCGAAGATAAGGGCAAGCAACACGCTTAGAGTTCCGGCCGGAGACTTTCATTTTATTATGTATTACTTTTGAAACACCCGGATAATTGTACCGCTATTATAGTTAGCCAGATACACTATAGTGTTGACATTTTGAATATGTATCAGTTACTCATTTGCTCCGATGCTCTACTCTGACAAAAAATAAATAAAAATTCCGCTTTTGAAAATGGGATGTTACAGATGTCAAGCTCGGCTAAAGGAAGATGTGTTAGGCCCTCAACGGCTAGCGTAAAACTCTGTGGAATCTTTTATGAACTTTATCATGGGTATGCTAATTTTTATATACGAAGTTCTTGTGCCTAGCTAATAAATATTGCTTTGTTTATTAATTAATTGATCACAGTTAAAAATTACTGGCTAGTAAATAATAGCTCACAGATTAGAATTATTGGCCAATGAACAAGAAAAAGAATACTGTTCTGATAACATCATAAAATATTTTTTGGTGCAATTTTTATCCAAAAATATTGAATATAGATCAATCTCACCGCTAAGTATAGCCCCACCAACAAACGTGGGTTAGTTATCCCAAGAAAAAATCTCATCCCTAAGCTCGATTTGATCATTAGTTTTGAGTTCTATCTTGTTTAGGAAGATTGCTTAGTATATAGAATTAAAATTAATTTTCAAAAAGCAAAAGTCTCTATTTCAACCCCTTAAAAGAGTGATAAAATAACCAAATAAATACTAAGTAATGGATATATAAAAGTATAATAACTTAATATGCCCCTCTACGATTCATCTATGAGAGAGCAAGTCATTGAAGTATCGTTTACTCAGACTATTCATGGGACGATGAATTGCAGAGGTAAATGAAGACCTGTTTTTTGGGGAAATCAAGCATGATTTAAATAAAATGATTGTGCAAAAAGTAAAAAATAAATCGTTGTTATTAAATAATAATTACACAGTTATAATAAATATTATATAGAATTAACGATTGAAAAACAAAAAGGTAGAGGAGTATAAGAGTACCACAAGTAAATGCGAAGCAAATATAATTTTAAAAGAGTAATTAGATATATGTGAAAAGATTAATATTCATTAAAAATTTGACACAATTTTTTTAATTTATTCTTAATTTATAAATAATACAAGTTACTTAAATTTTATATTGATACTGATTTTAACTAATACACTATTAATATATTTACCTCAAACTTCTTCAACTGTTAATCAATACATTAAAAATTATGGATGTATATAATATGAAAAATTGAAAAGCCACTCGATATTTATTTAACTTTATATTTGATGTGTTGCTAATATGTAATATTGTCAAAAGTAGAACATGCAGTGTGTGCCAAATTCAAAAGTCAGTCAATGCTTTGGTCTCTGTTGAATTAATGACTATCACTGGTTATGGTTTTCCTTAATCAATACGTTATACATGAAAATGATCTAACTTGCTCATAAATAATATGGCCTATTTAGGTTTTAATTTTTTATGTCATTTTTATCAATTTTTAACTTATTAATTGGAGTTTCTGTAAACAAGTTTGACTTTGTTCATTATAATGGAGGTGAGAGGAAGGGTTGAAAATTTTAATTAGCTCAATTCAAAAAATTGGGAAAGTGGGGTTAACAATTTTAAGAAAGAAAACATGTAAGATAAAATAGTAAGAAAAACTATTTAAAAGGTTTTAACTTTTTTCCTGGGTAAAATAAATGGTCTTAACTTTACTTCTTTAATTTTTTAAAATCAAACTCCTTAAAATTTTCACTCATCTCCCTTCCCCTAAGTGAGAAATACAATTAGTCTGTGAGGTTTTAAAATTGAGAAAATTTTAATTAAATCCTATTGAAATATCATATTTCATATTCAGGCCAACATTTTCAATAAATTCTTAATTAGGCCTCTTGGCCTGATCAAGAATTTGATAAAAATGTAAGCCTGAATATGAAATATAGTATTAAAATTCTAAAATTAAGTTTTAGTTGGGATTTTTCCTTTAAAATTTATTGATGTAAACTTAATTTATTTAAGTAAGTAATATTGTCTTAAAATTCTAAAATTACAATAGATGGGTTTATAACTAGACTTTTTTGAAAAGTACTAATGTCCTAAAATTTTTAAAGGACATATATAAAAAGAAAAAATTCCGTCCTAATTAAAACAAACATTTATAAAGAAATGGATGGATTTAATGACTACAAAGACTTCTCCATCTTACTCCAATCCACACGTCATATGTAAAATTGTCAAAAGTAGAAACTTCACTATAAAGACTTCTTCATCAATATATGTAAAGTTGTCAAAAGTGGGACATGCATTATTGAAACGTCACATGCAGTGATTATTTCCATAATAATGGCTAATAATGACCAAGTTCTCGGGCAATTGGTTGCAATTTGTCATTTTTGCGAAAATACTACGCTGCCCTTCATCATACAATTTGAATTAAGCTCTTGACAAAAGAACCATGAACCTTAACAACGTTTAAAGGAGTCATTACATTGTTCTTAAACTCACGAGTTGACTCTTCCATTTTAAAGAACTATTAACACCATTAGTATTTTTTTAACGGCAGGGACTAACAGATCTAATTGCACAAACTTAGAGGACCCAATAAAAAGAAAAAGAAGTCTAGGGACCTGATTCAAAATTGAGGGAAATTATAAAGACCTCTAGATTAGTTTTCCCAACAATAAAATTATAGAAGCCTAATTATTATTTTTTATAAATAGAAACCTAATTATTAAAACATGACGAAAGTAGAGGGACTTGGGGATTCAATGAAGACAGAAATTTAAAAAAGAAGTTAAAATAAATTAACTCATCTATATTATTTTCTATTCATGCATGAAAAATGAGCCTTTTTCTTAGCATATAGAAGAAATCACATCAAACTTGTTTGCAGAAACTTAAATTGATGGTTAAAAAATAATGTTCATATGTTATAGAATATAAAATCAAAACAAACAAAGTCACCCTAATTGTAAGTAATAAATATCGAAAGCCCTTTTAAAAAATTTACAGTGTCTGTCATTTTCATGAATAAACTATTTTATTTAGGAAACCTTTACTTTCTTGGCCGCCCATGGCATGTCCTCCCTTTTGTCCTAATTTTAAAAGCATAATAACCAAATTACACAGTTTAAGAAATCGATTAAAATTAGTTAAAAGTAATAAATATATTAGAAATGAACATTTTTAAGTATATCTTTATTTATGAAGAGGTTATTAGTAATAGAGAGATATAGAATGGTAATAACAAAAAGTATGAAAACAATGTAGTATGAAAAAAAGATTAGAAGAAGACAATTCAAAATTTCATTTTCATATAAGAAGGAAAATAGGCAGTATTTTAAAAAAAGGGAAAAGTATTTCTCCAGTCATTGGAGATGAGTTATCTCCAGTGACCCCTAAAACTATGTCGTTTTGAATTAATGAAGGGTGTGTTTGTAATTTTAGGTGAATTAATGAAGGGTGTTTTGGTAAAATTTATATGATAAAAAAAATAAAAAAAATTACGGAAACACCCTTCATTAATCTAAAACAACGTAATTTTGGGGTAATTGGAGATAAGTAACTTATCTTCAGTAACTAGATAAATCCTTTACCCTTTAAAACAAGACCAGAGCATTGACTGGAAAATTGGGCAGAGTCTTTAGACTCATGTCATGATCATATGCCCCACACGGCATGTTATATTTTTTTTTTCTTTTTTTGCTCAAGGGGGAAACTAGTATTAGTGATAGAGGTAACAACACAGTACAAAGAAGATAAACTAAAAGGAGCAGATAAAACTAACTAATCAGGGCCAATACAGTGCCCATGGAAACAAACAGAGCAACATAAAAAAGAGAAACATAAATTAGCCAACATCAGTCTCAAGTAGTCTCAAGCGTTACATGACTAGAAAGGGAGGTGTCCTTGCCGATAATATGAGCTTCCTTCAAGGTTAGAAGTGACAGCAAAGCAAGTGTTGGTTGGAAGACCCATCCAAATGGATACACCTCTTTATAAGCAGCCGCAACAAGAAAATTAGCAACACGGTTTCTGTAACGTCCCATTTTCAAAAGCAGAATAAATTTTTTTCATCAGAGTAGAGCATCGAAGCAAGTGAGTAACTGATACATATATTTAAAATGCCAACTGTCGTATGTCTGGCTAATCGCAGTAGTGGTACATTGATCCGAGTGTTATCAAAAATAGTACATATCAGAAAGGAAATCCTCAGACGGACTGCTAAACGTGCTGGTCTCTAAACGTGCTGCTTGCCTTTATCCTCGGTCCTTGGTCCTCCTAACCCTGAAGCTATGTTAAGAGTTGAGGTCCAATGCCCACCAGACCTCAGGTAACGGTTAACCTTATGCTTATATACACAATATATGGATTACAGATATTCACAACATTAACAGTATATGAGCACATAGCAAATGTATCGCACACAGCATAGCAGATGTAACACACACAGCAGATGTATAGTTTTTTTCTAACACATATATGCATTCAATAAACATATCACCTATATGCATACCATAAACATAACACATATACGCATACAATAAACATCAGAGTAGTGTTACTAGTACGCGAACGTACCTTCATTGACGAATACGGTACGTCTGTTAGTCAGAACACAATCACAGATATCCTATAAAGGTAATATCATTTCTATTAATTCATAAATAACATCCTAATAGATATTTTATCCAAAAATGACTATTTTACCCCTGGCTTCAGAAAATCGCTAAAATTTCGCCAGAGCTTTGCTACTCTGACTCCCAACTTTCAAAAACTCAATCCCTACCATGTTTTTACCTCGTCAGGCATCTTTCAATGCAATGAGGCATAAAAAAAAGAATAGGAATTCTGTAATACCCGGATATTTTTTATCTGGAATATTATAAATAAATTGGATATGTCTGATAAGTGAAGTTTTGACCTTAAGACTTGTGTAAATATAGTCTATTTTTCTAAGTTAAACTCTGTAGGAAATTAGAGAATTTAAGGGCCAAAGTGCCAAAATGACGAAAATGCCCCTAAGGGACATAAATAAACCTTAAAAATTATGAAAAATCCTAAAATAATGTAAGAGGCATGAAAATTCTAATGTCAAGGCAAAAGTTTGAAGATAAAGGAGTATCTTAATTAATAAAATTATCAACTAGTGAAAAGAAAGTAATTAGGTAATTATTGGCTAATTACTTAAGCATAAGCGAATGAAATTCATGAATAATTATATGAAACCCTAAAATTAGTGGTTTTTGGCTTACAATTAGTAAAAATATATTTGCTAATTAATTTGAAAGTTTTGAGAAAAATGGATGAGTTTAGGCATTTTTAAGCCTAAATGCAAGAATGGACCAATGAGAAAATTATGTAAAAATTATGTAAAAATAATTATTTAATTAATTAAATAATTAATCAAAATAAAAAAAACGAAATAAAAAAAATGGGCAGAAAAAAAGAAAAGAAAATGTATTTAAATATTATATAAAGAGTTATAAAAATAATAAACTCTAATTAAATATTAAAAAGGTGAATAGTAAAATGATATATAGGGAACGGATCCTATCTAGAGAACCAGGAATATGATTTCCAAAGTTAAGGTAAAATATTGATTAGTGAGTTATTATCTTCCGTTAAACTCTCCCGGAAGTTAATTCTGAAGCCGATTGTGCATTTTCCTAATAAAACGAAATAGGGAAAAATGAAGAAAATAAATTCTAACTCAACATCTAGAAATGAGTTTGAAATTATCTGGACATATTTGGACTCAGTGAATTTTTGTCAAGAAGTTGATGATTCCAGAAAATCGTTCCGTAGCTGGGCACGCTTTTCGAGGAACTTCAGACTGACTGTTGGAGGCCTATATGGAATCAAAATTTAGGTTAACTTGGACATTTCTAATAAGTGAGAATATGTCTTCAAAGTTGTAAATCCAGAATTTTGAGATTTTTCCGAAATTACGCGAATCGGGTACCGATCGGGAAACTTTATCGGTTTGAGGCTTTTAGAAGATGCTAGAAGATGATGACTCAAGGGGGGTAGCTGACGGTTTGAAGCTTTCCCTGGACAAGAATTAACCACCATTTAGCTTTAATTTACATGGTTATTAAGGGGGGGAAATTACAAGATTAGGAAAGTAGAAATTACAAAAGTGGCACTATTTTTGCCTATATAAAGGCATGAGCTCTCTTCAAATTTTTCATCCCATTCTCAAGTGAGAACCGAAAATAGAGAGAAAGAAGAGAGAGAAGCTCTGGGGAAAAATTGTACGGAAGTCTTCAACGGGTAAGTCTTTCGGTCCTTAGTCTTTAGTTCTTTCGGTAGTTTTAGTAGAACTGTTAGTTAGATCTAGGTAGTAGGAGATGAGATTCCTATTCTTGTTTTTAGGCCTCATTGCATTGAAATATGCCTAACGAGGTAAAAACATAGTAGGGATTGAGTCTCTGAAAGTTGAAAGTTAAAATAGCGAGCTTTAAGCTTTCATAGTTCTTTCAGTAGTTAGAGTAGTACTGCTAGTATAGCCTTTAATTTTTCAAGCATGATTGGATATCATATGAAAGGGCTATATTAGTCTATAATTTCGAAAATTATCATTGGGTCGAAGCTCTGGCAAAATTTTGTAAAAAAATTGGAGCCAAAGTAACAAAGTGCTGGCGAAATTCCGCCAATTAGGGGTATAGGGGCAAAATGGTAATTTTTACCTAAAATGCCAGTTATAATGCCAAATCACTAATGAAAGTGATATTACTCTTATAGGATATCAGAAATTCTGATCTGTTGCCGTTACGTTGCCCGACGTGCCGCTATTTCACGTTTTTCCGTAGAAGAGTATGTTTTCCGCCAGAAGTACCGAACGCCGTCAGCGAAGGTACGGACGCGTACTGTAACACTAATCTTGTGCTGCTTAAATTCATATATGTCAAAGATACGTTCGTAGACCGTTATACAGAAATTTTTATACGGGTTATGTCATAATAATGCCGTTATGTTTTCCTAGCGCTGAGGACACGAGTGGTATCGTGGCACTGGTGAATAGTGCAGGCTGTTATTGTTGTTTTACATTGTGGGGCTTACATATTGCTTATTGCTTATGTTTGTCAGCATAATGATCTTGCATCTGCTGTATGCTTATGTAATGATATACTGTTGTATTTGCTCTAGAATATCTGTTGTCTATATACTGTATTGTTTGGGTATGAGGTTAAACGTTACCTGAGATTCAATGCGGTGAATTGAATCTCAGCTATAGCTTCAGGATCCGGAGGAATACGGATCGAAGATCGAGGCAAGCAGCAGTAGACGTGCAGCCAGAGACTTATCTATCTTTACCGCTTTACGTATTCCCTTTCCGCTTTCTGTTTCTTTCTGTTATTTACTTTCCAAGCCCTAGGATTACTGTAATCAATACAATGTTACACAATGGTTGATGTTTTGGCTATGAACCAGTTACTCTTCCGCTCTATTGCTCTACTCTGATTGAAAAAACAAATGGCTTTAGAAAACAGGATGTTACAAATTCTACCCCCTACTTTCTAGATCTAACTAGCATTTATACTATGAACTACTAAATAAAAGACTAGAACCCAAACTAAGGACCGAAGAACTTACCCTTAAAGAACTTCCTCCTCCTTCTTGCTCCCACTTCTCTCTAACTCTTTAGAATGAGTTTTGGTGTGAAATTTCAAATGGAAGAAGAGGCTATTTATAGAAAAAGTCTATGGCATTTCGGTAGTTCCATTGAACTTTCTCTCTTCAATTCTGAACCATCGGATCTAGGGTTTCCTTTATCTTTCATCCTCACCCTCCAATCCTCTCCACTTTTTGCCAAGCCTTGTTGGCCTCCTCATGTCCACTTCTTTTACTTTATGTGTAATCTGTTGGGATTCGTACACGCAGCGGAATAAAAACTCTTACGAATCCCTTAGGCGGATCGCTAAATAGCGTTTAAATTTGGATTTAGGATTTCCGAATCATACCTTTGCCGAACAATTTGAACTGGTGGGCTACCTTCTCGTGCTTATTGATCACGTGGGCTAACGCCTTCTTATTCGATCAGACAGGAGCAGACTACGCGTGTCCTCTCCCTCTACCGGTATCCACACGAACGACCTTCAACACTGACGGCAGCGTGCTAGCGCCTCAGTATTCTTGCGTCTCTCTCTTTCTCTCTAGGGTTTTTCATGACTTTCTAATACGCTCGACTAAAAGTCCCGTAGGTTTTCTAAACCTAGCGGGTGTATTATATTCAAAAAATTTGAATCGGATTAAAAATATATTAATTAAATCTATCGATAGATCTAATCAAATCTATTTATTTAATCCGAATTAAAAGCCCTCTGATTTAATTTATATTTATAAATTAAATCAAGATGTGATATCGTTATATTTAATTTAAAATGAGATCCGATATCTCAGTTCAAATTAAATCAGATATGCAATATCTTTATTCGAAAATTAAATCTGAGATACAATATCTCAATTTATTATAGTTATTTAATGTATCAAATAAATTCAATACTATATATAATATTATTATTATCATTAAATAATATCATTATTATTTTCGAATAATATATTTATATATGTATGTATATATATCGATATATACACACACACACATCCTAGATTAAATAAGTATTAATTAAATCTTAAACACATTTAAGATTCAATGAATATGGACACTCTTGCTCGTGTTGGGCCATTCTTGTGTGCGACCCTGTAGGCCCACATGAGATTGGCAGCGGGCCAATACTGTACCAGCCCACAAGTCGCAAGCGGCCTCTAGCAAGACATTGCGACTACCCAATTCATTTGGGGATCGTTGATAAGTACAATGACTTGCCCCTAGGGCATAATTTCCAACATAATCTTATATGTGCTTATAATTCACAATTATTCCTAGAGATAAAGTTTGAAGTTTATGTAGTTTCTTGAGAAGAACTTAAAATAACAAGAATTATGGTTCAATTTGGGGTTTTTACTAGCCTTTTGGTCATTTTAGGATAAATCCCGAAAGTTACGGAAATGACTTCGGAGATAACCTACTTCGAGCTAAAAATACACTTGTTCATAATAAGTCCTTATATTTGATCTTTAGTTCACATATTTCAGTGCACCATTTATTTTCTATCGGTTCTCATTTGAATTAATCCTAATAGCTTTTTGAACTCAAAATATCTTCTCTTCTCTCTCTCCTATCCCTTGGCCCTCATTCAACCACATCACCTCTCTTTCTCTTCTTTTTTCTCCTACACACACACACACACACACACACACTCACAACTCCTACACTCCTATACACCTACACACACACACTCACACACATTCACACATACACACACTCTCCTAAAATTCGTTCCCCCTCCCCCTTATTCATCTTTTAAATTTTGTTATTTTATTTTTAAATCAATCTTATATTATTTAGAAGAACAATTCTCATTGGATGATCTAATTTCACAAGGATTTCACTTTATGAAACTAATTTAAAGCCTTTGGATCTTGATTTATAAGATTTAATCCTAGCCTTTGATTTTAGTTTGACTTGTCAAAGTTGATTAGCAAGTTTGATTAGTGTCTTAATCTTATGTTTTAATAATCATTTGTTGGTTAATTAGGCTTTAGGGATTTTATGTAATTAATCTTATACATTTTTTAATCATGCCTAATTAATTAGCAATTATCTTTATGCTAATATTGACCATTGGTCTCTAATTAGGGTCGTACTTCCCTAATTGTGCCTTTAAAACATGCTACTTAATTTCTAATAAATGAAGATTTAATTATCTACTAATTGTTGGCTATTTTCTTAAATTGGATTAATTATTTTCTCACAACTTTTGAGTTTACATTGGTCATTTATGCATCATGCATTAATTTAAAAATCATAGGGCAACTTATGTTCCCTAGAATAAAATTGGGCTTTGTCTCTTTAAATTCCAAGGAAAATAAGCTAATAAATTCCTAAAATTAGAGACAACATGCTTTCCTATTTTAAGTAGGTATTTTTTATCAAAATATAATATTTAAGATAAATGATTATCCGGGTATTACATTTCTCTCCCCGTTAAATAAAATTTCGCCCTCGAAATTTGCTCTACCCTAACTAGACTTTGTACTAACTAAACTCCGGACCTTATGCTCCGGATATTTACTCTATCAGAACATTTTTATGTCTAAACCGTTTCTCTCGGTGGTCGAGGATTCGCTCCGGCTCGACTACCAAGATTTTGTCATGTCGTACTTTGATATATAGTGTTTTCGTGGCGCCCATACACCGTGGCAACACAAGATACCTTATACTCAATGATACGATTGCGGTCCGGTTGTAATAACTAAGAAACATGAAAAATGTTATGGAGGTTTAGTCAAGTTCGGTGGTAAGGCCATCTAAAATTTCGAATGGTCTTACGTAATACGGACTATATGTTCGCCTTCGAAGTATTCTACTGACACCGGTTACCAGGGATATTGCTTAGAAACATACGATCATCGACTTCGAACTACAGGGGTCTTCTCCCTTTTTGTCAGCATAGCTCTTCCGTCTACTTTATGCTGTTAGGAGTCATCTCTTGATTTACAGCGTTTTGTTCAGAGGTCTGATTAATCAGATCTGGCTCAAGCAATTTCTGCTCAGATAAGGGTGACTGACACCGCAATATTTCTCTCGTTCAGAATTTCGTTGGTTCTTTCCACCCAAAAACGGGTACGGCGAAAATGATGAAGAGTGGATCTGATCCAGTCTCCAGAAAGGTACGGAAATACGTAACGGGAGTTTCTCTGATAGAAGTTCTCAACATGGGTCAAACACCGCATGTATTTATCTTTGTCGGTCACAGAGTTTCGTCCGGCATGGCCCAGCTCCACATATAAGCTCTGTGTTTAGGATGGTATTATTTTTCTAGGACAAACTGGAGATTATCAGAGTTTAAAGTTGATGTCAAAATCTCTGATATTCGGGTAGTCGAAGTTGTCGCCTACCGATGAGTGATGTGTGTAAAACCCTAAAAATATCAACAAATAATGCCTAGTAAAAATAGGTGAATATGAGGTCTCAAACACCTTGTATTGAATTTATCTTGTTATTAGGGTAATTTCTCTTGAAATTAGATAATGTGCAGTTAGGTCCCTAAAACGTTTGAAAGTTTGCAAATAGGTCCCTAAAATATTTATGGGTTATAAAATACCCTGAAAATATTATAAAGAGGCAAATAAATATTTGTTTGAAATAGGGAAGAATATTGTCCCTAATTTAGGTAATTTATTAAATTATTACCTTGGAAAAATTAAAGGAGAAAAATAAAAAAAGTATTGTGGGGCCATAATTGACCCCATGATTTTTAATATTTTACATGGAAACGTAAAATACCAATGTCAGTAAAAATTTTGTGAGATAATGATTATTTCTAATTAATAAAATTATCAACAATTGGTAAGGGATTAATTAAATAATTACTGGTTAATTGATTAAGCATGATTAAGAGAAAATCCAAGGGTAAATGTGTAAAAACCCTTTGAGAAAATGTTTATGGTTAAAATTAGCATAAAATACACTTGCTAATTAATTGGAAAAATATGAAGAAAAATATGTGAGATTAGGTAATTTTAAGCCTAAAAACATGTATGGACCAATAGGAAAATTTTGCAAAAAAATTATTAAATAATTATTTTATATAATATTAATTAATTAAAAAATAAAATATATAAAAATAATAATAAAAGGGCAGCCAAAATTTTTGGACAAAAAAGAGATAAGAATGAAGCAAAATGAATATCTAGATATTATTTTGCAAGTTGGATTATTATATTAATATAATTTATGAAAAAGCAAATAGGATAAATGACCACCGATAGAAATTAAATCCTATCTAGAAAACCATGAACAAGGTTTCTAAAGTCAGAGTATATTTTAAACAAGTGAATTTTTATCTCGGAGTAGGCTGTCTCCGAAGTTATTTTCGAAACCGAAAAGGGTTATACTAGACTGACTATGAGTCTATATGATGTTCAAAAAGCGAATCAGATAAATGAAAATCTATAGAAACCAAGCCATAACTTGAAATCCAAGAATGAGGTTGTAAACATATGGGCATATTATGAATCGGTGGATTTTTGTCCAGAAGATGTTGTTACTCAAGCAATTTCCGCAACCGAAGGCGGATATCCGAAAATCTTCAAATAAGTAGGAAAGGCCCGAGTGGGATAAAAAATTTAGTTGACCCAAGTATCTTGAAAGAGGAAGAAAACATCTTCAGGGCTATGTTCCCAGATTTTTGAGTTTCTTCAAGATTACGCGATTAGAACACCGAACCGGGACTTTATCGGTAGAAACCCATAAAGCAAGAGTATGACCTCACCTTCATGACATCATTTTGAGTACTTTTGGGGCTAGGGAGGTTGTCCAAATGGAGTTTGTGGAGGAGAATGAGTTTCAAAAAGGTTACTTTAATTCTATGGACAAGAATGAATCGGGGAAAATTGTTATACCGGTTGTGCCCCTGGGTTTTTCCCTATAAATAGGCCATCCTTCCTCTTGAAAATTCACACCATTGCAAAGATCAATTAGAAGAGTTAGAGAGAGGATCTCTGGAGGAAGTGGTTGCAAAGTTCTTCAACGGGTAAGTTCTTCGGTTCTAGTCTTTAGTTCGGTAGTTCTTGAAGTTCTAGGGTAGATATTGTTTTGATCTTTAATCTTCCAGTATGTTTTAGATATCATGTTTTAGGATAGATATGATATTTATTTTGGAAAATATGTTGGAGCAAGGGATATGTTGAAATTCTGGAAGATTAGGGTTAAAGTAACGAAGTGCTGGCGAAATTCAGCCGATTAGGGGGTCAGGGGTAAAATGGTCATTTATGACTAAAATGTCAGTCGTAATGATAGATCCTTAAAAAATACGTTGTTATGTTGATAGGATATCCCTGATTACGTTCTGACCTACTGTCATACCGTATTCCGCCAGAAATACCGTATAACGTCAACAAAGGTACGTTCGCGTGCTGTAACACTAATCTGATGGATATAGTATGCATGTATGATATGTGTGTATGGTATGATATGAGTATGGTATGTGTATATGTGGTGTGTTGTTGGAATGCGTATTATGTTAGAAAATAACTGTATGCATGCTGGGAGAGATATACCTGTAAGGCTGGGAGCGATACAACTATAATGCTGGGAGCGATACATCTGTAAATGCTGGGAGCGATACGTTTGCATGCTGGGAGCGATACATGTGCATTGGTTGGGTGTGATTTATATGTGGTGTTAATGTTGTTCTGTAACCCATATGTGTGTATGTAAACATGAGGTTAACCGTTACTTGAGATCCGGTGCGGATCTCAGCTCTTAACATAGCATCAGGGTCAGGAGGACCGAGGACCAAGGAGAGAGGAAAGCAGCAAGTTCAAGGATCCGGTTGAAGACTTTCTGTTGTCGTCCTTTACTTTTGAAAACTCTCGGTTATTGAACCGCTTCTGTAATTAGCCAGAGGGCACTTTGAATATATATATCAGTTACACTCTTGCTCCGATGCTCTACTCTGACGAAAAATTTTATACTGCTTTTGAAAAATGGGATGTTACATTTTTGGTATCAGAGCAGTAGTCCTGGCATGAATCTAACGAAGTTATTACGGATAGTTTGGTGCCGAAGGGAAGGCTAGTCTACGTGGGTGTGCCAATTAGTCGCCGTGAACTCGGTGAGGCCCCCATGGTAGACACTTACCTAGCCATTATGTTCGGTTAACGGAGTTAGGTTCTAAGCCTTTTCAGAAACTTGGAGCATCTTCTGAAAATGAGTACTGATATAGCCCTAAAGTCAGTGCACCACCTTATTTTGGTATACCAGTCTGCACCGGTATACCATCTTGAATCTGTGTACCACCCTCTGTCGGTGCATCACTCTAACCCAGAGCTTATATGAGAAGCTGGGTCACGTGAAATTCTGCGGCCAACAAAGATAAGTACATGCAGTATTTGACTCATGTAGAGGAACTCCCGATACGAAATTTCGTACCCGTTCCTGAGAAGAACGAACCAATGAGATTATGAACAAGAGAGATATTGCAGGTGTCTGTTTGTTTTTTATGCATGCGGGTGTTTGTTCGTTAGTAGTGTGGATACTAAGAGTCCCTGATATACTAATCGACGTTTTCCCTAACGAAGGAAAAAGAACAAGATATGGCGAATTTGAGAGGAGCCGGAGCTCTTAGAGGCCGAGGTAGGGGCCGAGGCGGAGGACAAGGTAGACAACCTCGGGTGAATCCAGTACCAAGCCAACCGAAGCAGAATGAGATGCAGGAGATGAGGAGAACCCTGCAAGAACAAAGGGTTCTCATAGATGCACTTCTGGAAAGACAAAATAGACAAGATCGAGAAGCTGAGAGACAACCAGAAGGACGACAAAATGAAGAAGAAAACGAGCAAAGGGACGAGCACAATGAGGAAGCTGAGGGATCTGATAGGTCCCAGTCACCTCCACGAAGAGGGAGAGTTGTGCAGACCAC
This sequence comes from Acacia pycnantha, assembly GCA_025563575.1. Taxonomy (NCBI): domain Eukaryota; kingdom Viridiplantae; phylum Streptophyta; class Magnoliopsida; order Fabales; family Fabaceae; genus Acacia; species Acacia pycnantha. The sequence continues at coordinate 223,824 of JAMWYP010000416.1, read as the reverse complement.
ACAAAATTGGGTCACACAGTTTTGCAAGATCAAGCCACCTGCTTTTCATGGGAAGAACGAATTGGCTGAGGATTGGCTGATGAGCCTAGACAAAATCTTTGAAGTTATGGAATGCCCGGAGGACCGAAAAGCTCAACTGGTGATTTACAAACTCGAAGGTGATGCGCACAGATGGTGGAAAAGCATTGCTACAACGTTGCGGACCCGTGTTTGCCCTGTCACTTGGTAGATGTTCATGGAAAAGTTCAATGAACAGTATTTTCCTACCTCGACACAGGTGATTAAGGAGGAGGAATTTCTCCACATTCAACAAGGTTCCGAGGAAACCTTTGACGATTACTTTGCCCGGTTCACCAATCTGTCGCGATATTCATCGTACCTTAGGAGTAATGACAACGAAAGCTGGAAGGCAAACAGGTTGATCTGCGGGCTGAAGTATGATATAAGAGCAAGACTGGTATCCCAGCGTTTTCTTGAAATGGCTCAAGCGGTAGAATCTTGCCGAATGATTGAGCGCAACCTGAAGGAATTACGTAAATCACGGAATCAAAATGGTAGCCGTGCCGATTGTAGCGAGGGTAGCCATGAAAATTTCTCGTGGAAGAGAGAAGCACCGTGGAGTGACTCTCAAAGAGAAAGTAAGAGGCCATTCCAGACTGGGCAGCAGAACAACCCAAGGATGCCGGAATTCCGACCATGTCCTGATTGCGGAAAGTACCATCCTGGTGAATGTATTAATAGACGGGTTTGCTTCAGATGTCGGAAGCCAGGGCACATTATTTCAAACTGTCCTGAGAAAAATGCGGAGAGACGAATGTGCTATAGATGTCAAAAATCGGGACACATTGCCTCAAGCTGTCCCGAGCGGACTGCGGAGTTCAAGTCACAGAACCCAGGCCGCATGTATGCACTAACCGGTGTAGAAGACAGAGAACTCCCAGAGATGGTCAAAGGTACTATCTCTTAGTAAGGAATCTTCTTTAGGCATTATATGAACTAGGTGTTAGCTATTCGATTAAATCGTATGATATGTGAACCACCTCCGTGACATGTTCCATGTTACTACAAACCGATCGCGATCGTGTCATTAAGTAGGAGGTACCTCATGTTACCATGGTGTGTGGGCGCCATGGAAACATTTAAAGTATCTTGTGTTGCCATGGTGTATGGGAGCCATGGAGACATTTTGGTTTCTGTGGTGTTGACCGCGGTGTATGGGAACCACGGGAAACACTATATATCAAAGTACGATATGACAATATCGTTGCGGTCAAACCAAAGCGAATTCTCAATCACCAAGAGGAGCGGCTGGTAGACAAAGTAAATATTTGACGCGTATAGTCCGAAGTCTAGATAGTACGAAGTTTAGATGGTAGAGTACAAATTTCGAGGACGAAATTTTGTTTAACGGGGGGAGAAATGTAAAACCCTAAAAATCTCAGTAAATAATGCCTAGTAAAAATAGGTGAATATGAGGTCTCAAACACCTTGTATTGAATTTATCTTGTTATTAGGGTAATTTCTCTTGAAATTAGATAATGTGCGTTAGGTCCCTAAAACGTTTGAAAGTTTGCAAATAGGTCCCTAAAATATTTATGGGTTATAAAATACCCTGAAAATATTATAAAGAGGAAAATAAATATTTGTTTGAAATAGGGAAGAATATTGTCCCTAATTTAGGTAATTTAATAAATTATTAGCTTGGAAAAATTAAAGGAGAAAAATAAAAAAAGTATTGTGGGGCCATAATTGACCCCATGATTTTTAATATTTTACATGGAGCGTAAAATACCAATGTCAGTAAAAATTTTGTGAGATAATGATTAGTTCTAATTAATAAAATTATCAATAATTGGTAAGGGATTAATTAAATAATTACTGGTTAATTGATTAAGCATGATTAAGAGAAAATCCAAGGGTAAATGTGTAAAAACCCTTTGAGAAAATGTTTATGGCTAAAATTAGCATAAAATACACTTGCTAATTAATTGGAAAAATATGAAGAAAAATATGTGAGATTAGGTAATTTTAAGCCTAAAAACATGTATGGACCAATAGGAAAATTTTGTAAAAACATTATATAAAAAAATTATTAAAAAATTATTTATATAATATTAATTAATTAAAAAATAAAATATATAAAAATAATAATAATAGGGCAGCCGGAATTTTTGGACAAAAAAGAGATAAGAATGAAGCAAAATGAATATCTAGATATTATGTTGCAAGTTGGATTATTATATTAATATAATTTATGAAAAAGCAAATAGGATAAATGACCACCGATAGAAATTAAATCCTATCTAGAAAACTATGAACAAGATTTCTAAGGTCAGAGTATATTTTAAACAAGTGAATTTTTATCTCGGAGTAGGCTGTCTCCGAAGTTATTTTCGAAACCGAAAAGGGTTATACTAGACTGACTATGAGTCTATCTGATGTTCAAAAAGCAAATCAGATAAATGAAAATCTATAGAAACCAAGCCATAACTTGAAATCCAAGAATGAGTTGGTAAACATCTGGGCATATTATGAATCAGTGGATTTTTGTCCCGAAGATGTTGTTACCCGAAGCAATTTCCGCAACCGAAGGCGGATATCTGAAAATCTTCAGCGAAGTAGGAAAGGCCCTGAGTGGGATAAAAAATTTAGTTGACCCAAGTATCTTGAAAGAGGAAGAAAACATCTTCAGGGCTATGTTCCCAGATTTTTGAGTTTCTTCAAGATTACGCGATTAGAACACCGAACCGGGACTTTATCGGTAGAAACCCATAAAGCAAGAGTATGACCTCACCTTCATGACATCATTTTGAGGACTTTTGGGGCTAGGGAGGTCAGCCAAATGGAGTTTGTGGAGGAGAATGAGTTTCAAAAAGGTTACTTTAATTCTATGGACAAGAATGAATCGGGGGAAATTGTTATACCGGTTGTGCCCCTGGGTTTTTCCCTATAAATAGGCCATCCTTCCTCTTGAAAATTCACACCATTGCAAAGAGCAATTAGAAGAGTTAGAGAGAGGAGCTCTAGAGGAAGTGGTTGCGAAGTTCTTCAACGGGTAAGTTCTTCGGTTCTAGTCTTTAGTTCGGTAGTTCTTGAAGTTCTAGGGTAGATGTTGTTTTGATCTTTAATCTTCCAGTATGTTTTAGATATCATGTTTTAGGATAGATATGATATTTATTTTGGAAAATATGTTGGAGCAAGGGATATGTTGAAATTCTGGAAGATTAGGGTTAAAGTAACGAAGTGCTGGCGAAATTCAGCCGATTAGGGGGTCAGGGGTAAAATGGTCATTTATGATTAAAATGTTCGTCGTAATGATAGATCCTTAACAAATACGTTGTTATGTTGATAGGATATCCCTGATTACGTTCAAACCTACTGTCATACCGTTTTCCGCCAGAAATACCGTATAACGTCAACGAAGGTACGTTCGCGTACTGTAACACTAACTCTGATGGATATAGTATGCATGTATGATATGTGTGTATGGTATGATGTGATTATGGTATGTGTATATGTGTGTATGGTATGTGAGTATGGTATTGTATTGAGTTTACCTTGTTTTTTAGGGTAATTTCCCTTGAAATTAGATAATTTGCAATTAGGTCCCTAAAACGTTTGAAAATTTGCAATTAGGTCCCTAAAACGTTTGAAAATTTGCAAATAGGTCCCTAAACACATTATGGGTTATAAATACCCCATGAAAGCTATAAAAGAAGCAAGTAAAAATCTATTTCAAATAGGGAGGGATATTGTCCCTTAATTAGGTAATTTATTAACTTATTACCTTAAAGAAATAAAGAGGGAAAAGTCAAAAAGTATCCAAATGACCAAAATGACCCCGTAAATTTTAGTACAGTACAGAAGACATGAAAACACAAATGTCAGTACAAAGGTTATGAGGTAATGAGTTGTTATAATTAAGAAAATTATCAACTATTGATAAGAAAGTAAATAGGTAATTATTGGCTAATTACTTAAGCATAAGCAAGGGAAATTCATGGATAATTATTTAAAACCCTAAAATTAGTGGTTTTTGGCCTAAAATTAGTAAAAACATATTTGTTAGTTAATTGGAAATTTTGGAGAAAAATAGTTGAGTTTAGGTATTTTTAAGCCTAAATGCAAGAATAGACCAATAGGAAAATTTTGTAAAAATTATGTAAAAAATAATTATTTAATTAATTAAATAATTAATCAAATATAAAAAAAAAAACGAAATTAAAAAAAAATGGGCAGAAAAAAAAGAATAAAAATAGAAACTTAGTTTGTAAGTTATAATATTTTATAATATAATTAATTAAAGTTATATTATTTTATAATATAATTAGTTGTAGTGAATAGTAATGGAATAAATAGGAAACAGACCCTATCTAGAGAACCAGGAATAGGAATTTCAAAGTCAAGGTAAAATATTGATCAGTTAATTTCTATCTTCCGTTGAACTCTTCCGGAAGTTAATTCCGACACCGATAGAGCATTTTCCTAATAAGACGAAATAGGAAAAAAATGCAGATAGTCACATTTTGGATCTGAATAAAATAAATTCTAACTCAACATCTAGAAATGAGTTTGAAATTATCTGGACATATTTGTTATCAGTGAATTTTTGTCCGTGTTGATGATTCCGAAATTGCCCGTAAATGGCACGCCTTTCGAGAAACTTCTACTGAACACTAATGCCCCGTATGGAATCAAGATTTAGATTAGAATAGACATTTCTAGTAAGGAAGAGAAGATCTTCAAAGTTAGTTAACCAGAATTTTGATATTTCTCCGAAATTACGCGAATCGGTGCCGATCGGAAATGTCATCCGACCAGAGCGTAGTACCGTGTGACATCATCATTGATGATGTCACAACATGCCACCTAAGGAGAGAAGGACGAATGGGACAAGTGGCATGGTGAGGATCCTGACACGTGGCGAAGTGCGATCCGGCGGTCGGTGTTCGTTACAGTAAAGTTTGAATTAACTACCGAAATGCCATCCGGGATTTCTATAAATACCCCCTTCCTCTTCATTTTCACACCAAAGTTGAGATCCTAGAGAGAAGTTAGAGAGAGAAGCTCTGGGGGAGGAGTCCGGGGAAATTCGCAGCGAAGCTCTGGGATATCCGTAATCACGAACCGCTGTCAGGAAATACTGTTTTCTGTCAAAAGTACCATTTTCCGTAAAACGTGCCAGAATTCCGTCAACGAAGGTACGTTCGCGTACTGGTAACCTTAACTCTGATATTTATGGTATGCGTGTACGTGCTATGTGAATTATATGTTATGTACTGTTGTTATGATTGCTGGGGTCCGATTGCAATGGACCTCAGCTCTCCATATAGCTACAGGATCGGGAGGACCGAGGGCCGAGGAGAAGAGTAAGCATCCGCGTAGAAATTCCAGTGACGATTTCCTTTTGTTGTTCCGAAGCTTTCCTTTGTGTTGTATCTCACTTTTGAACCACGCGGTGACTGTACCGCTATTGTAATTAGCCAGACTTACGGCATTCTAAATACAAGTATCAGTTACTCAATCGCTCCGGTGCTCTACTCTGATCATTTTGAAATGATGTTTGATGAAAAAAAATTTATACTGCTTTTGAAAAGTTGGGATGTTACAGCGATATACTTATAAGGTTGGGAGCGATACAACTTTAAATGCTAGGAGCGATACATCTGTAAATGCTGGGAGCAATACGTTTTCATGCTGGGAGCGATACATGTGCATTAGTTGGGTGTGATTTATATGTGGTGTTAATGTTGTTCTGTAACCCATATGTGTGTATGTAAACATGAGGTTAACCGGTACCTGAGATCCGGTGCGGATCTCAGCTCTTAACATAGCATCAGGGTCAGGAGGACCGAGGACCAAGGAGAGAGGAAAGTAGCAAGTTCAAGGATCCGGCTGAAGACTTTTCGTTGTCGTCCTTTACTTTTTAAAACTCTCGGTTATTGAATCGCTTCTGTAATTAGCCAGAGGGCACTTTGAATATATATATCAGTGACACTCTTTCTCCGATGCTCTACTATGATGAAAAATTTTATACTGCTTTTGAAAAATGGGATGTTACAATGTGAATTATGAGGGTTATCAGGATTATCAGAGTTATCAGTATTTTCAGAGTTATCAGGTACTGTTTTCAGCATAGGAGTGCTGTGAATTATCAGGGTTATCTGAATTATCAGAAAATATATGTAAATACAATTAGAACTTTATTCTGATATCTTTATAAAATTTAATTATTATTATTATTATTAGAAATTTACAATTATAAAAATCAGTAAAAAATTATAATTGTAAAATAATTAAAATAAATATATGTGTATTGAAAAATTTCGAAATAATATTAAAATAAATATATTAGAATAACTTACTCTTTATATATATATATATATATATATATATAAAGAATAACTTACTCTTTATAAGTTTTTTTATATTGTTATTAAAATAACTCAATATTATTATTTATACAATAATATAAAAAAAAACAAAAATAGATGAAACTATAAAATTTTATATTTTTACAAGATTATTATTTGAATTTATAGAATAAAAAACAAAATAAAAAACTATAAATACTTAATTAAAAATTAGATGAAACTACGAGGACTTGATAGAAAAGGAAAAAACTATAGGGACTTGATTAAAAACAAACTAAAGTATAACGACTTGATAAAAAGTTAAGAAAAATTACACATTCCTGCTTAAAAATTTGTTGAAACTACAAGGATTTACACATTTATTATCCATTAGTAAAAATATAATCATTGTTTTATTGAATTCCGTAAGAATAATATTTAAAAAATTATCACAAAAAGTATTATTTCCTCTAGTCCATAATATAGTATATATTTGGATAATTGATCTTGGTCATAAGGATGAGGCTTATTTTTCATAGGGTTAAGTAGCAATTTTGTCTTGGAATTACATGCCTAAAAGCAATTTTACCCTGGAAGGTTTTTAGTAAGATTTATTGAAAAACAAAATCAGATCCTCTATCTCAATGTTTTTTGTCCTTGATATAAGACTTTGTTATAAGATTTAGTTGAGTTATTTGAAGAGATTAGAAAAGAACTAAATAAATTACTCCCTCCGGTCCTAATTATAGGACATATTTAACCGATTTTGGGGAGATTAAGGAAAGAAGTTAAATTAGTAAATTTTACTCATTTTCCTAAAATGTCCTTATATTAATTTAAAATAACCTAAGTGAAAGTAAATTAATAGCTCCTACCACATGCCTCTCCAACCTAATTTTTTTTCCGCACATGCTATCTAATTGAAATAATGGTCTTACTATATATACATATATATGTGTATACATATAGATACACACACACATATATATATGTGTGTGTACATATATCGACAGACATATATAGGCACACACACCCCCACACACATATAAACCCACACACACAAGAGATACATGTATATATGTGTGTGTTTATATTTGTACACACACACATATTGACAGACACACACAAATATACATATATGTACACACACATTTACACCCATATATATATATATATGTGTGTGTGTGTCTATATATATTTGTGTGCGCACACACACACACAAATAAAATATATATGTGTAGACACACACACATATATATATTTGTGTATAGACACACACACAAGAAGTGTGTAGACACACACATTACACATATATACATAGATACATACATAAATGTAGACACACATATATGTGTGTGTGTGTCTATAGATATTTGTGTGTAGACACACACATATATACATACATAGACACACACACACACACACACATATATATATATCTCTAAAAGTTTCGTTGACTGGAAGAATATACGCGTCCACATACATATATTTACAAAAAATCAAACACACTTGAGAGAATAAAATAGGGGTATTTTAGGAAAAAAAATTGACAATTATTAGAATGTTGTCCTATAATTAGGACCAAAACCAACTTTCAAATGTTATCTTATAATTAGGATCGGAGGGAGTACTTAATTATATAAGACTCAGTTGGAGGACATTACAAGATAGGATTTGAGTTTTTTTGTTTTTTTTAAATCCTACTAAAAAATCTGATGACTCACGTAGACAACAAAAGCATGAGGTATAGATGCCACATACACATGCTACATTTACATATTTGGTCAACAAACCTTTACATATTTTGCGACATATTATTCCTTCACTGCAATAATCCAACTACGCTAGCTCATTGCTAGCTAGAGATAGGAATAGAATCTTTATAGCTTGTGTTTTTTGAAGAGTCCTGTATATGTCAAATTACTAGGGAGTAGTCTCCTGCGTGATTTTGACGAATGTCATTTGTAGCTCTTGATATGATTTTAGTATTTCATATGATTTATAAATAACACAGACATATTGATTATCTGCTAATTATTACTTTCATTTCCTCAACTGTTTACTTACAATTGATACTGTAATTTTTTTTGTTGCGCTTTGATTATTTAATTTAAAATCACATAAAGGTATGTTTTTTGTTATTTCTCAAAAAAAAAATCAATTTTAATTTAATTCTATAAAATGTGAAGTTAATTCCTATTGAATTTTGGGGGATGGCATGGGGAAGGGAGGGCGTGTGAAGCGGGGGTTGAGTTGTTGCATTTACGTTACAGTTTTCCACCTGTCATATAAGTTGACAAATTTAACGTTGCTTGCTAAAGTGAACTGGTCGCATTTATGTTTATGGCCTTCCACCTGTCATCCTCCCACTGCGGTAGTTTATACTTTCACTTTCATTCTCCCTACAGTAGGCATTAATTGGTATAAATAGCTATTGTTGTCAGACTTGCGAGTTGACTCTTCAAATATACCGTTTTTATGTTTCTAATTTGTAAAAATGAGTCGAATCATGGTAAAATCGTGCCAATTAAAAACTCGGTTAAACTCACAAGTTTATGAGAATATCATTTCTGCTTCTAAGGCAGACAACTATTCTGCAGCTAATAGGCAAAACAGTGTCGTTTTTTATATCAGCGATTTCTTGCTCTATTCCCCTCAAGTTGGATTAGATGCTCGAGTCAATGGGCTTCAATTGGATCATTTTGAGCTCGAACTTCATGCCGCAAGAAGCCACAACTGTGAAGGAGGCGAAAACGCAGTGTGGCTGCATCCCTTGTTCGCAAGACTAGCGGTGGCGGCTGGAAGAATTGGTTCAACAAGTCCCTCCGAGGGCTAATCGGCAAGTTGGTGGCCATGGCTGACGGAGATTAAGTGTCCCACCAAACTCCCGGCAAAACTGAACCCAACTCCATCTTCTTCTTTTCCGCCATCTCCATCCACCCCCCTTTTTTCCAATTGATTTCTCCGATTCTTGTACTTCTTCCATTGGATTCTTGTCGTCCCTTCAATGCCAATTTCTTCTCCAATTTTCGAGTTTCATAGTTCGTTGTGAATGGTAGAAACGCCGAGTACCTCCGGTTTCATGCTCTTCCTTATCCCATCGAGGGCGAGCGCTCTTCTCTCGGATAGTCAAGATGTTCACTCGGTGGGGCCCTCATTAAATATTGTTCCTTCAGTTTTCACAGAACATAAAATTAATAAAAGAAAAAGGGGAAAAAATGACACCGTTTTGCCTAGCTGCAGAATAGTTGTCTGCTGTAGAAGCAGAAATGATATTCCCCAAGTTTATATACCAAGTTTACCACTTTTACGTTTATAGCTTACAAAATCGTATTAATTAACTCTTAGACTCATGTTAATTTTTTTAACTTGATAATGCTCAATGACTATATATATCAATTTTATAGAAATTTCTTTATTAAATATGATAAATGATAAATGTTGATGGATTTAATTTCAATTATTTTAATTTAAAATACATTTAAATCAAATTGTAATTTTTATATTTTAATTATTTAATTATATACTAGTAATACTTATTTAATAATAAGAGTAAGCTCTTATGAGTTTACAATTCGAGTTTATGATACGAGTTTACATCACTGGCACGAGTTTGCTTAAACTCCTAAGTTTGACAACCTTGCTAGTAGCTACTTTTTTATTATAAAATTTTCAATTAATAATTCTTACAACCCAATAAAAACAGTTAAAGTCAATGAAGTTGTCATAAAATTTAATAATTCTGAATATTACCCCTACTAATTTCACTAAACTCTAATATTATATTAATTATTATTCTCACATATTACCCTTATTAAATATGGACATACATAGAAAAATAATAATTAATGCTTCTTAAAAATAAGTAAGTGTTTTATAAAAATAACAGGTTAAGGTGCAAAAATAGACATGTACTTTTGTCAAAAGAGTGCCCAGTAGCAAATACTTTTTTTAGGTGCAAAAGTGATTATGTGGTTACAAAAGTGGAGCAAAATTAGCATTGACCGTTAGTTGACTTTTTCTGAACTGAAAATGATGACATGGACGATGATGTGGATGTTAATGCTTTGTAAATTACAGTTCAGCCTCGGATGCATTTCAAAAAATTTCAATTTCGTCCCGCTATAAACTTTTAAAATTTTCATTTAAGTCCCTGGTCAAAACTTGCATTTTGACCAGGGACCTCTTGAAAAAAAAAACAAAAGTCACATTTTGCCCCTCACCTGAAACCCGCCCCCCCTCCCGTCGACACGAAACTCGCCCCACCCCCCGTCAACCTGAAACCCGCCCCCCCCCCTTTGTCTCCCTTCCAAGCTCGATCAAGATTTGGGCCCAGCCCCCCCCCCAGTCGACCTGAAACCAGAGACAATCTGAAAATTTCAGCCCAGACACGATTGCAAGTCGCAGTGAAACAAAAAATCAGATATTTATAAAATTAAACCAGACCAATTGAACCAGTATAGGACAATGTGGAGCTAAAGAAAATCCCCACATCATCGTTGATCTATTTCACCTCCTTCAAGATCGGGAGTTTCTCACCGATTTTTGAATCAAGTGGGAGAAGAACCGAGCGAGAACCAGGAATCCTACAGTTTTTAATTCACGAATAGCCTCTCTAAGAACTCTTTCTTTCCCAGAGAAATCCTTTGATTTCACACTTCCACTGCAAAATCCACCCTCCAAATTGGGGGTAAACTTATCCTTCTCGCCACACCCGATTTCAATTCCTTTCAGATGATTTTTCGCAGAAGCAGCCGATTTCTTACACTTAATCAACCCAAAAGATAGTGAGAGCTGAGATTGACTGATGTGAGAGAGGGAAGAAGAAATTAAATTGAAAAGCTGAAGCAAACCCAAGAAATGGTTGAGATACCCTTCAATAGAGTCAGAGCTCCACTTACTAATCGGATAAAGAAAATCCCGTCAAAAGATTTAGTTTGGAAGGCTATCTCTAGAAAGTCTTACCTCGTTTCCAGCTCTTCTTGCGGCATCGTCCCACACAGAAAGAAATGCCTTAGATGCTCTGAGACGTAGAACTATATTTTAAGGTGGTGGTGGCGGGGATGGGATCGTCGGTGGTGGTGGCGGGGCTTGGATCGTCGGCGGTGGTGGCGGGGCTTGGATCGTCGGCGGTGGCTTCTTTTTTCCAGATTCAAGTCGAAGGCCACAAAGAAGGGAAGAAGAAAGAAGGGAGTTGATGATACGGAAGGGAAGAGAGACGAGTGACAGGTGGCCAAAAAAAAGGAGAAAGAAGGGAAGAAGAAGTTGATATGGAAGAGAGAGGAGTGACAGGTGGCTTAATTTTAATGGAGAAGTCAGATCCCACTGCCACGTCAGCGTCAGATAACAGTCAACTAACGGTCAATGCTAATTTTGCTCCAATTTTGTAACCATACAGTCACTTTTGCACCTAAAAAAAGTATTTACTACTGGGCGCTCTTTTGACAAAAGTACATGTCTATTTTTACACCTTAACCCTAAAAATAACCAAATATACTTATTAGTTGGTGTCTTATAAGAATAAAAAAAGTAGTAGCTATTTTTGGATGGATGGAATTTAACTTGCGGGTCGCCTTTGTTGTTGTTGTTGTTGTTGTTGTTGTTGAGGTAAATAGTCACAAACTTCTTCCATTTCTCTCTCTCTTTCTTTCTTTCTTTCTTTTTTTTTTTTTAAAAAAAATAATCATTTGTTAGCGGGAGTTATGGAGATATTGATTATTCCACACGTCGCGCGCTTCGTTTGAATTGGACTAATCAAAGGCTTTGCTCTGGTCTTCAATTATTAGAGCTTCTCTTTCACGCCACTGGTTAGGCGGGGTAAGGAGATAAGTAAATGCAGAACTACTAAATCCAATGACTTTGATTTGTTCGTACCATTCTGTCACCCCTAGGTCGGTTGGTGAGTCAGCACTAAAGAAGCAGGAAAAGAGGTCAAGTATATACTCCCTCTGGTCTTTATTATAAGACATCAATTAACTTTTCTCACAAACCAATAAAAATAACAAAATAAACTTGCTAGTTGGTGTCTTATAATAAGAACCATAGGGAGTACTCCCTCTAATCTTTATTATAAGGCATCAACAAATAATTATTATAAATCAATAAAAACAGTTAAAATCAATAAAATTGTCTTACAATTTAAATAACTTCTAATATTATCTCTACTAATTGTACTAAACTTTAATATTTTATTTTGTCACAGCAGTTGGGTTTGCCGTTGGCTTTTGGTGCGCTATTGGAACTCTAATATTGAAGAAGAGTTGGAGATATGCTTGTTTCCGATGAGTGGAAGATGTGGCAGATGAGATATATGTGTACACTTCAATAAAAATAGCAAAGCTGAAGAGGCTGCTCACAAACCATGTTCATGGTTGATCTTTGTAGACACGTGTATTCATGTTATTTCTCTTGTTATTAGTCTCATATAATGTTTCGGGATGTGAGTGACAACAATATTAATAAAGTGTTATTTAGATATAAATTATGTATGCCTTCATGATTTCCCTATCAACAAAAGAATTAAATCTCTATTTAATATTCAATTCTTCAATTTTTTTTATAAGATACTATTTTTTATTTATCCACTGGTCTCAGGGGGTCTAGTGACGGATTAGTCTGGTTTGTGAATATGTAGGCCCACAACTTTTTTTTTTTTTTGAGGACTCGCTACCTCCAAGCAATTATCATAGTTGCATACTTAGAGTTTGAACTTGAGACCACTAGTTAAGTTGGAACGACCCATAATGAATTGATCCAAGCATTTGATGGTATTTTTATGCCATCTAAACTCATCATATGTTAATTCAAATATGTCAGCCATATATTTTGATTCTTTAAAGTTCAAAATAATTACTTATAACTTTGCATATGTTTTATTGCCGATGTCAAGCTCGGCTAAAGGAAGATGTGTTAGGCCCTCAACGGCCAGCGTAAAACTCTATCGAATCTTTTATGAACTTTAGCATGGGTATGCTAATTTTTATATACGAAGTTCTTGTGCCTAGCTAATATGTTTATTAATTAACTGGTCATAGTTAAAAATTATTGGCTAATAAATAATAGCTCACAGATTAGAATTATTGGCCAATGAACAAGAAAAAGAATACTGTTCTGATAACATCATAAATATTTTTTGGTGCAATTTTTATCCAAAAATATTGAATATAGATCAATCTCACCGCTAAGTATAGCCCCACCCACAAACGTCGGTTAGTTATCCCAAGAAAAAATCTCATCCTTAAGCTCGATTTGGTCATTAGTTATGAGTTCTATCTTGTTTAGGAAGATTGCTTAGTATATAGAATTAAAATTAATTTTCAAAAAGCAAAATAGTCTTTATTTCAACACCTTAAAAGAGTGATAAAATAACCAAATAAACACTAAGTAATGGATATATAAAAGTATAATAACTTAATATGCCTCTCTACGATTCATCTGTGAGAGAGCAAGTCATTGAAGTATCGTTTACTCAGACTATTAATGGGACGATGAATTGCAAAGGTAAATGAAGACCTGTTTTTTGGGGGAAATAAAGCATGATTTAAATAAAATGATTGTGCAAAAAGTAAAAAAAATTAATCGTTGTTATTAAATAATAATTACACAGTTATAATAAATATTATATAGATCGAATTAACGATAGAAAAACAAAAAGGTAGAGGAGTATAGGTATGTTTGGTTTGAGGGAAGGGGAGGGGAGGGGAGGGAAGGGGAGAGAAAAAAAATTATTCTTAATTTATAAATAATACAAGTTACTTAAATTTCATATTAATACTGATTTTAACTAATACACTATTAATATATTTATCTCAAATTTCTTCAACTCTTAATCAATCCATTAAAAATTATGGATGTATATAATATGTAAAATTCAAAAGCCATTCGATACTTATTTAATTTTATATTTGATGTGTTGCTAATATGTAATATCGTCAAAAGTAGAACATGCAGTGTGTGCCAAATTCAAAAGTCAGTCAATGCTTTGGTCTCTGTTTAATTAATGACTATCACGAGTGATGGTTTCCTTAATCAATACGTTATACATACATACATATATATATATATATGTGTGTGAAGAATAACTTACTCTTTATAAATTTTTTAATATTGTTATTAAAATAACTTAATATTATTATTTATACAATAATATAAAAAAAACAAAAATAGATGAAACTAGAAAAAATTTATATTTTTACAATATTATTATTTGAATTTATAGAATAAAAAATAAAATAAAAAACTATAAATACTTTAAAAATTAGATGAAACTATGAGGACTTGATAAAAAAAGGAAAAACTATAGGGACTTGATGAAAAACAAACTAAAGTATAATGACTTGATAAAAAGTTAAAAAAAAAATACACATTCCTGCTTAAAAATTGGTTGAAACTACAAGGATTTACACATTTATTATCCATTAGTAAAAACATAATCATTGTTTTATTGAATTCCATAAGAATAATATTTAAAAAATTATCACAAAAAGTATTATTTCCTCTAGTCCATAATATAGTATATATTTGGATAATTGATCTTGGTCATAAGGATGAGGCTTGTTTTTCATAGGGTTAAGTAGCAATTTTGTCTTGGAATTACATGCTTAAAAGCAATTTTACCCTGTAAGTTTTTTAGTAGGATTTATTGAAAAACAAAATCAGATCCTCTCTCTCAATGCTTCTGGTCCTTGATATAAGACTTTGTTATAAGATTCAGTTGAGTTATTTGGAGAGATTAGAAAAAAAACTAAATAAATTACTTAAGGGTTAAAGAGCAAATTTACCAATAAACTATTGGTCCAGGACCCCCAACGCAATAAAATTTTATCAGGATCTTAAATACCAACCAAGTTTTTAAAACCTTAATTTAGCACAATAACCGTTAAGTGGCTTAACGTCCGTCCGTCTGTGTCTCCCTCTCTCATTCAATATTCCCTCTCTCATTCATTCACTTTCAACTTCTTCCTTCCTCTTCACCGGATCCTCCTTCCTCTTCACCTTCTCTCCTCCGATCTTTCTTGAGGCTCCGATGAAAATGTGACCCAGATTTATCTTCTGCCTCCACGTCCCCCCCAGATCTACCAGAAGTTATCTCGATGATCCAGATTTTATTCTCATGATTTTATTCACACTTTACGAATACTCAACCAAACAAGCAAGAACCTGTAATTAATAACAATGAACATGTCTTTCTAATGAGTGAGGACCTAAAAATTTCAAAGAATCACAATATATAGTAGCTAGCGGCTCAGTAGATCCAGATTTACGCATTCTGAGTATTAGAGCACTCGCATAATGGGAACCCATCCTTTCAAATTATTTTAATCGAGGGCCAGAACTCCTTTTATTTGACGATCTAATATAATCTATGATGTTCCAAGCTATAAGTTCATTTAGTTTCTCCTCCTATTTTTGTACCTAGGATGTGAAGTATTTTAAGCTGGACCGTAAGAAATTTATGCCGACGAAGGTTTGTGAATGTAATGAGTTCTTAAGTTTTGGGAATTTAGTATTCTAAAATATAGATGTGTATTGCAATGGAAGTTGGGCTTCATTAAGCTTCTTTCCAAAATGGATCATGGAAGGCAGTGAACTCAACTTAATTTTTCTGATGACGCAGGAAGCACGCGAGAAATCCGGGAGGCGTTAACTCCCACCTTTTTAAGTTGAAAATGGCGGTACCTCTCTCTCTCTCTCTCTCTACTGTCCATGTCTGCCATTCTCACAGTAGCTCGAGTTCGATACAAACCGCACTCCTGTTTGTATCGGGTCTAGGGGCGCAAATCTGGATCATCGAGCCAGAAGACGAATCTGGGTCATGTTTTCATCGGAGCCTCAAGACAGATCGGAGGAGAGAAGATGAAGAGGAAGGAGGATCTGGTGAAGAGGAAGGAGGATCCGGTGAAGAGGAAGGAAGAAGATGAAAGTGAATGAATGAGAGAGGGAATATTGAATGAGAGAGGAAGACACAGACGGACGTTAAGACCCTTAACGGTTATTGTGCTAAATTAAGGTTTTAAAAACTTGGTTGGTATTTAAGATCCTGATAAAAGTTTATTGTGTTGGGTGGTCCTAGACCAATAGTTTATTGGTAAATTTGCTGCTTAACCCATTACTTAATTATATAATACTCAGTTGGAGGACATTACAAGATAGGATTTGAGTTTTTCTTTTCTTTTTCTTTTTAAAAAAAAAAAAAATCCTACTAAAAAATCTGATGACTCACATAGACAACAAAAGCATGAAGTATAGATGCCACATACACATGCTACATTTACATATTTGGTCAACAATAAAATATACTTATTAGTTGGTGTCTTATAAGCATAAAAAATGTAGTAGCTATATTTGGATGGATGGAATTTAACTTGCGGGTCGCCTTTATTGTTGTTGTTGTTGAGGTAAACAGTCACAAATTTCTTCCATTTCTCTCTCTCTCTCTCTCTCTCTTTTTAAAATAATCATTTGTTAGCGGGAGTTATGGAGATATTGATCATTCCACACGTCGCGCACTTCGTTTGAATTGGACTAATCAAAGGCTTCGCTGTGGTCTTCAATTATTAGTGCATCTCTTTCACGCCAAGTGTTAGGCAGGGTAAAGAGATATCACTCTAGTCTTATCTATAAGTCCACTTTGACCAAAAAAATTGGTCCTATTTATAAGTCCATTTTGACCAAATAAATGAGATTGTGACAATTTTGCCCATATTAATGAGGATGAGAGAGATTGGCTAGCTATGTTGGGAAGAGAAAAAGATGAGAGAGATTTGACAATAAATTTTAAAAGGTGGAATTCATAAATGAGGGTAAAGTTGGAAATTTGCTCCATAATCATTGAGATACCTACCTCTCCTTGGTATGTTAGATTCGGTCAAACTGGACTTATAAATAGGACTAGAGTGGTAAGTCAATGCAGAACTACTAAATCCAATGACTTTGATTTGTCCGTACCATTCTGTCACCCCTAGGTCGGTTGGTGAGTCAGCCCAAAAGAAGCAGGGAGAGAGGTCAAGTATATACTCCCTCTAGTGCTTATTATACGGCACCAACTAACTTTTCTCACAAACCAATAAAAACAGTTAAAGTCAATAAAGTTGTCCTAGAATTTAAATAATTTCTAATATTACCCCTATTAATTGCACTAAACTCTAATATTATATTAATTATTACTCTCACCCACTACCTTTATTAATTATGGGCATACATGGAAACAAATAATTAATGCTCCTTTGGGAACAAACAAGTGCATTATAAAAAGGACCAAATAAACTTGCTAGTTAGTGCCTTATAATAAGGACCAGAGGGAGTACTCCCTCTAATATTTATTATAAAGCATCAACAAATAATTATTATAAATCAATAAAAATAGTTAAAGTCAATAAAATTGTCTTACAATTTAAATAACTTCCAATATTATCTCTACTAATTGTACTAAACTTTAATATTATATTAATTATTACTCTCACCCACTATCCTTATTAATTATGAGTATAACAGAAAAAAAAAATTAATGTGCTTTGAAAACAAACAAGTGTCTTATAAAAATGACTAAATACAATTGTTAATTGGTTCTTTATAATAAGGGTAATATATTTATTTTCTTTGTTTGTTTGTTTTTTGTTTTTGGTAAAAAATGACCGTATGTTTTATGAAATGATCATTGGTCTCATTTATGCGATGCCATGCATCGTGTTAGTGTGTGTTTATTGAGCTTTCTTTACTTCAACGTTGGTTTTCTAAATCAACACGTTCTTCATGAAAATAATCAAACACTCGACATTATAAATTGCTGAAGAGGGGCTTTCGATATGTATTATTTATAAATAGTATGAATGAAGAGTCATATGGCTTTCAAATGAAACTAAGCTAGAATGCAATACAATGGCACTAACCTAGGTCAAATTTCTACAAGCTAAGGAGCCTATGGTATTGTTATAGACTCAAATAATGGGCCTGACAGATATAAGGCCCAATAAGAGTGCCTCAGGCGGGAATCTTCATTTAAGCAGGTACATGGTTAATTATCTCTCGAATATGCCTATAATCCAGGAACCGTACAGGTAGTGGAGCAGGCACTCACAGGACGTGGGAGGCGCATAACGATGGTGGATAGGATTCAAGGCAAAGAGAACGAAACCCCTAGGTAATCTCTATAAATAGGAGGTTGCCCATCAGGTGTGTTCCCTACGTTCACTATTCCATTCTTTACCATTCAGTCTCACTATGCACACACACCACCCCTCTGGCGAAAAGCCTACCCATGTAAGCACAGTGATTGCTGAGCATTCTCTGATATCTCCTTCATGGATATCAGTGGATGATCGTGCTCAAACTCTTAAGACACCTTTGAGGAAATCTTTGATCCGATATTAATACTCCCTAGCCCATTGAGGTTAGACATCTGTGTTCTACAACAGAACATTGGCGCCGACCATAGGGAACTGTATATTTCGATTCCCAGAAACATTAAAAGCTACTGATAACCATTGAAGATGGTCACTAGCACTAGGAGTCGCACTCGGGTACCTCAGCAGGAACAGCTGCCCGAAGGACAACCCCAACCGCCACTCCCAGAGCAGACAATCCAATATTCAAACTCGGTTGACCCGGAGCTAGATCATGCTGCTGAAGGAACTGAGGTCGAGACAGAGGACACGGCTCACTCCCCTCATCCTGGTCTAGGCCTGCAGCCGGGACAACGGGTAGTTCAGCTTCAGGGTATTCCTCATCCTCCTCCCGAGTTCCAGATCGGTAATCCCGATATCCGCCTGCTGCATAATGCCTTGGGATCTTTGGTCCGGCCTATGGATAACATGGAGAATTGGCACACGCTTCAGAGGGACGAGGAAGCGCGACTCGTCCGGGAGGATTTGGAGCGTCAGAATGTCGTATGGCGGCAGGAGAAGTAGAAGAGGATGCAGCGAAGGTTAGAAGAGCAGTATGAAGAAAGAGCAAAGCAAGTTCAGGATGAAGGGCAAAATGGCGCTGGTTCAAGTAAGATTGCTGGCTCGACTTCTATGCATGTCAACCATGAGCAACCTCGGGGAAGGAACGTGGTCATCAGGGACCGAGCTAAGGTCCAGGAGGAGGAAACTGGTCACAAGGTCACTCAAGAACCAATTCAGAGTAATGACGCGGCGGCTACAGAAGCAAATATTCTCCGGGTTGCCCAGGCCGACTTGGTTCGGTTAAAAGGAAAGCAGCTCGTTCAAGAACCAATCATGAGAGTAGGACCGACCACGCCCCCATCCCTCGGCAAACCAACAACGTTGGTGGGGGAAGCCGGTGAAGACCGACTTCCGGGTTAATTTACTGACGAAGTTATGGCCGCTGTATATCCTAAAGGATTAGATTCAAGGGAGCTATCGAAGTATGACGGGACCCAAGACCCGTTAACACATCTGAATAAATTTAAGATGGAAATCATGGTTAAGGGGATAACCGGCAATGTTATCCTCGGTTATTTGCAGGAACTTTTAGGGGAGCTGCACAATTGTGGTTTCACTCTCTACCATTGTTCTCAATCCCGAATATGAAGACATTGGAGCAGAAGTTTTTGTTGAACTTTACAACAAGTAGGCGACAGCCCAAAACCGAGTTTCAACTCGGTCAAGTCAGACAGGGACCAGGGGAAACACTTTCCAAGTACCTGGACCGTTTTAAAAATATGGCCTTACAAGTCCCAGGACTGAAGGAAGATGTACACCTGCATTGTGCCATAGCCGGTTTGGATGTCTCATCCCGGTTGAAGAAGTCAATCATGAAGCGCCGTCCCACAACTTTGACCGATTTTCGAGACAGATCTCAACAATACTTGGATCTGGGGCAGATGGAGATGGCGACTCCGGTTATAAAGGAGCGGGCTAAGAGCCCACCACCTCTGGGAAGAGAGAGTCATGAGGGATATAAGAAAAATCCCCGTGTTCGTGACACTAATAGCAAGTCCCGGGATGGTAGGATTGATGCCAAATATGAAAGGTACACCCCATTGAAGGTGTCACAGGCAAAGTTGTGGAAGGAAGTATGTGCAACAGAAATGAAGAAGGTGCAAAGGCCTCGGCCCCTCGGTAGAAGAGCAATTACGGACAAGACTCGGTTTTGTGAATTCCATGATCAACATGGCCACACAACCGAGCAATGTTGGGATCTCAAGGATGCTGTGGAGAAGTTTGTCCGTGAGGGGAAACTCCAGAAGTACGTCATCCAGACCCAGGGAAAGCAGGGTAACAAGCGACAAGGGGAAGGCCGAGGCAAGAGCCCAACTTCAAAAAAGAGAAGAACAGACCTGAAAAATAAGGTCGAGGACAGTGATGATGAGTTTCCCAAAGCCAAATATGAATGTAATGTAATCAGTGGAGGCTTTGGTGGTGGAGGGGACTCAACGAGTCAACGACAGAAATACCTTAGGGAGGTATTATCAATCCGAGATCACCCGAAGTTCAAAGAAGATTCGGGCAGACCCGATCTTCCCGTGCTGAGCTTTACCAACAAAGACTTAGAAGACGTCGCTCCGGGACACCATGACGAGTTGGTAATAACGGGAACTTTGGTCAATTGCCGCGTTAAGAATATCTTCGTGGATAATGGGAGTGCAGTTGACATCATACTTTGGGACGCGTTTAAGCGATGAACTTTGACTCAGATGTTTTGAAACCGTGCAAAACGACTTTGACCGGTTTCAATGGGCAGGATACTCGTCCAAACGATATGTTGATCTTAAGCTAACTTTGGGAGACGAGCATGCTTTCAAGTCTGAGAGGGTTTGGTTTGTGGTTGCTGACTTCCCTTCCTCGTATAATATAATCTTGGGTCGACCAACTATTCACAATTGGGATATGTTGGTATCGACTAAGCATTAGAAGCTGAAGATGTTTAGCAAGAAGAATAAAGTTGTGACCGTGAAGGGGGATCCAAAGGAGTCCTGACAATGCTACTTCAATACGGTTAAGGAAGCCAAGGGCGATCCAACCCACTTATCGCAGGCCAGTGCAAGCAAAGTTCCCGGGGCAAGTTCAGCGGGAAAGTCGGTAAACTTGGTGGAATTGGATTTGCGCGAGGAGGAGAAAATGCAAAAGGTTGAACCCAATGGCGAGCTGGAGGACCTAGTTCTTGGTACGGAGCCAGGGCAGGTTACAAAAATTGGCAGGACACTTGATCCAGAGATACGAGAAGAGCTTGAAAGGTTCTTGCAAGATAATAAAGATGTGTTTGCTTGGCATCCATCTTAGATACCCGAAATCGATTCAAATTTATGTTGCCACCAGCTCGCAATTCGACCGGGGTCTACCCCGGTATCCCAAAAGAAGAGAAAACTCGGTGAGGACAGGCGGAAAGCCTTGGAGGCACACGTGGCGGAATTATTGGAAGCCGATTTCATCCGGGAAATACAATACACCATGTGGCTATCTAATGTTGTCCTTGTTAAGAAGCCTAACGGAAAGTGGAGAGTCTGCACTGACTACAAGGATTTGAATAAAGTATGCCCAAAGGACTCTTTTCCAATGCCGAGTATTGATCAACTCGTTGATAGCTCTTCCGGTTTTCAGCTGCTATCTTTCATGGACGCATACTCTGGTTACAATCAGATTGCGATGCACTCGGAGGATCAAGCGAAGAGGGTGTTCATTACCAAAAGGGCAAACTACTGTTATAATGTGATGCCTTTTGGCTTGAAGAATGCGGGAGCCACATACCAAAGAATGATGAATCGGGTCTTTGAAGACCAGTTGGGAAAAAATGTGGAGGTATACATAGATGACATGATCGTCAAGTCTTTGAGCAGAGTCAACCACGTGCAGGACCTACGACAGACGTTTGACAAGTTGAGCCAATACAAAATTCGACTCAACCCAGCAAAATGCGCTTTCGGGGTCCCTGCTGGGAAGTTCCTCGGGTTTTTGCTTACAAACAGAGGTATTGAAGTAAACCTAGAAAAATGCTAGGCCGTGTTGAAATGAGGCTCCTTAGAGCAAGAAAGAGGTCCAACAGTTGACTGGACGATTGGCAGCGTTAACTCGGTTTCTGCCCAAGTCAGCAGAAAACTCTCCCGTTTTTCAAATTGTTGAAGAAGGAGGCGTCAGGTGGATGGAATGCAGAATGTGATGCGGCTTTCGCAAAGATCAAGCAATGCTTATCTGCACCACCGGTGTTGACCAGGCCAAAGACGGGGGAGAGTTTGATATTATACCTATCAGTGGGTAACGAGGCTGTGAGCGCAATGTTGTTCAGAGAAACCGCGGAGGGCCAGAGCCCAGTGTATTTTGTAAGCCGGGCTTTGCAAAGTTCGGAGTTACGATACCAAAAGCTAGAGAAAATGGCATTTGCCTTACTGATAACAGCTAGACGGCTTCGTCCTTATTTTCAAAGTCATCCTATTGTCGTTCACACAAATCAGCCAATCCGGAAAATTCTCCATAAGTCGGACTTAGCAGGGAGAATGGTAAGTTGGGCTATTGAGTTGTCCGAGTTTGATATCGTGTATGAAGCTCGGCATGCCATTAAGTCCCAGGCTTTGGCAGATTTTTTAATGGAGTTAACCCCGGCAAAGGGAGGTGAAGCTCAGGACACTTGGAATTGGTTTGTTGATGGGTCATCAAATGTTAAAGGAAGTGGAGCAGGAATTAGTGTTGAAAATCCCGAGGGTATCTCGCTGGAACTATCCTTATGCTTCAACTTTTCCACTTCAAACAACCAAGCTGAATATGAGGCTTTAATTGCTGGTCTGCTTCAAGCAAAGGAAAGTGGAGCTCGTCGAGTACATGTTTCCACCGATTATCAATTGGTAGCTTCCCAAATCAATGGAACGTACCAGGCCAAAGGACCCTTAATGATCAAGTACTTGGGGAAAGTGAGGGAAATCATCACGGAATTTGATGAAGGAACCATAGTGCACATTCCAAGAGGAGAGAATGTGAGGGCTGATGTTTTATCTAAGTTGGCAAGCACGAAAAGCCCAGCAAATCACCGCACTATTGTTCAACAAAACCTTTTGGAACCAAGTTGCGTGATGATCATCTCAGAGACCAGTGATTGGAGAAAACCCATTGCTGATTACCTGGAGAGAGGAATCCTCCCCGATGAGCCATTAGAAGTAAAAAAGCTGATGAGAACGGCGGCTTCCTATGCGCTTGTCAATGATCAATTGTACAGGAAGGGCTTTCATTCTCCAATGATGAAATGCTTCACGACAAATGAAGCCCGGTATGTCCTTGCCGAGATACACGAAGGAATAAATGGTCACCACATGGGAGCTAAGGCCTTGGCTAGAAAAGCAGTGCAAGCTGGGTATTTCTGGCCCACCATGGCTGTGGATTTGAAGGATCATGTTCAAAAATGTGATAGCTGCCAAAAGCATACTAACACTATCAGGTCACCTCCAACCCAGCTTCATGTAATTTCGGCACCATGGCCATTTTTTAAATGGGGAATGGACTTGTTAGGACCATTCAAACGAGCTGCTGGACAGTTACGATGGCTCATTGTGGCAGTGGATTACTTCACAAAGTGGATTGAGGTAGAACCTGTCGCCACGACCACATCAGCTCGGGTGAAGAAGTTTTTACAGAAGAATATTATATCACGGTTTGGCATACCAGCCGAGATCGTCACAGACAACGGAACTCAGTTTATTGACAAAGGCTTTCAAAAGTTGGTATCTGATTTCCATATCCAACAACACTTCGCGTCTGTAGAGCATCCGCAATCCAATGGACAAGCTGAAGCAGCTAATAAAGTCATAGTGGACGGATTAAAAAAGTGGATGGAAGATGCTACGTCTAGTTGGGTAGACCAACAGCCTTATGTCTTGTGGGGATACCGGACAAGTATCCAATCATCAACGGGGGAAACACCTTTTAGGTTAACATATGGATGTGAGGCCTGATGATTGAATATTATTACACTTATTTTTATCTCTTGGTGAATAAATTTAGGAATGTTTGATTGATAAATCATGGATTTTGTTACTTAATTGGGCTTTGAGCTTTTAATTGCATTGAACTCATTTATTATGATTAAATTCCATATTTATAATGATTTAGTATTTTCGCCATAACCTTTGATATAGATATCCGATTTGCCTGATTCTTCTTTCCTTTTTTAGATGATTCAGAGATCTACAATTGTTATGAAGACTTGGAAGACTGATTCGGACAAGAAGATGGACGAAATTGGAGCTAAAGACAGATGCATTTTTCTGGATTTTTATTTTGCCCGAATTTTGTAATAAAAGACCAATCTTTAGAGATTTCTTATTTATTAGAGGTTTCCTATTTGTTAGGGGATTCATATTTTTGTTTAGTCATCTCTCCTATATAAGGAGGTTAGATGGTGGCTACAAAGACATTCTAAGACATTCTCAATATTATATATTCTACATTATCTTTTCTTCTGAGTTTTTCCTAGCCATGCTTGGCTAAGCTTTTGTGGTTGACCCATGGATTGAGGATTCTGTGAATCCAGAGGGCCTACACTTAAATCGATAACGTAATTTGTTTCTGTTTATTTTAATCGGATCCGATTATGATTGCGGAATGAGTATTAGATTTAATACCTAGATTGATATCCCAAGGACATAAGTCGGACCGGTTACGAGAGCGTTGTGCGATCGCACAACGAGCTCGCCACGTGTTCGATCAAATGCTAGGCGATCGTCTAGTCGAGGGAGTTTTTGGATAAATGCAGAGATCTCGGTTTGTCCAGAATCAATCACAAATTCGATTATTATGTTTTTGCCCGATGAAGGTTATAGAATTCCAATTATGGGTTAATCGTTTGTTTATCTAATTAATCTCGTTTTCTTATTTTCTATTTTATCTTTTCTTCATTTAAATTACATTTCTATTTTATTTTATTAATTTAAAAATCAAAAACCCAATCCCCCCTTGTTTTCATTTCATTTGCATGACACTTAGATTACTTAGGATTCAATAAAAGGCTCCTCGAAAAGAGAGAACGATCCTAGGTTTGCCTATACGCAATCCTTGGTTAATTGTTGATTGTGGACCCCAAGGCTAACGATAAAAGGTCTTCATCAAGGCCATGATCCCGGTAGAGAATGGAGAGTCGTCTTGGCGAAAGGTCACAGCCCTTCAGAATGAAGAGGAAAACAATGATGTAAGAGTAAATACCCTTTTTGGTCCCTGGAAAAACACATTTGACCCTTTTTCGTCCCTGAGTAAAAAAAATGTCATTTTGGTCCTTTTTAGGGACTAAAAAGGACCTTTTTGGGAACTTCTGAGGGATTAAAATATGCAAAAAAAATTTATCAAAAGGACTAAAAGGGACCTTATTTTTCCATTTTAGGGACTAAAAGTGACTTATTTTTTTTCAGGGACCAAAAAGGGCATCCGTGTTTTTTCCAGGGACCAAAAAGGGTATTTACTCATGATGTAATCGCGGTTGAGTTAGATTTGGTGGATGAAGTCTGAATTGCGGCACATTGCCGAGACTTAGCAGCTAAACAACTTATCTCAACCTGATATAACAAGAAGGTGTGACCTCGATCAGTTGAGAAGGGGAGCCTCGTCCTTCGAAGGGTTGACATTGGCAACAAAAATGCCACAGAGGGTCAGCTTGCTACTAATTGGGAAGTTCCTTATCGAGTTACGGAGAGTCTCGGGAAAGGAGCTTACAAGTTGGAGACATTGCAGAAGAAAGCTGTGAAACGAACATGGAATGCAGTCAAGTTGAAGGCTTATTATAGTTGAAGCCCATGCTTGAAAGAGTGTGATGCCGGTGAAAGGTCATGTAATGAGTTTACTTGTTTGAAACTGACTTGGTTTTTCTTGTAAGACACTTTGTAATTGTGAATCCATGAATGAAAAGGTTTTTTAGCCCAGTTTCCACAAGCTGAATTGCTGTCTACTTTATGATGATACAACATGTAGAAGTCAGGATATTCAAGTCCGACTTCTAAAATCATGTTCAATGCAAACATGTAGAAGTCACGATAATGAAACCCGACTTCCAAAATCATGTTCAATGCAAACATGTAGAAGTCAGGGTAATGAAACCCGACTTCCAAAATCATGTTCAATGCAAACATGTAGAAGTCAGGGTAATGAAATCCGACTTCCAAAATCATGTCCAATGTAAACATGTAGAAGTCAGGGTAATGAAGCCCGACTTCCAAAATCATGTTCAATGTAAACATGTAGAAGTCAGGGTAATGAAGCCCGACTTCCAAAATCATGTTCAATGGAAACATGTAGAAGTCAGGGTAATGAAACCCGACTTCCAAAATCATGTTCAATGCAAACATGTAGAAGTCAGGGTAATGAAACCCGACTTCCAAAATCATGTTCAATGTAAACATGTAGAAGTCAGGGTAATGAAACTCGACTTCCAAAATCATGTTCAATATAAAACATGTAGAGGTCAGGATAATGAAATCTGACTTGCAAAATCATGTCTAAATCAAACATGTAGAAGTCAGGGTAATGAAACCCGACTTCCAAAATCATGTTCAATGTAAACATGTAGAAGTTAGGGTAATGAAACCCGACTTCCAAAATCATGTTCAATATAAAACATGTAGAAGTCAGGGTAATGAAACCCGACTTCCAAAATCATGTTCAATGTAAACATGTAGAAGTCAGGGTAATGAAACCTGACTTCCAAAATCATGTTCAATATAAAACATGTAGAGGTCAGGATAATGAAATCTGACTTCCAAAATCATGTCTAAATTAAACATGTAGAGGGCAGGGTAATGAAACTCGTCTTCCAAAATCGTGTACAAGTTAAACCAAGTTTGAATTTTGATTAATGAAACTCATTTTTCAAATGCGTGAAAATCATTTGATTCATAGGGGCATATTGATGTTGAGGTTAGTGACAACATTGGCAAAATGAACTCGATGGCGTGGTCATAATGACGTAAGGAGCGCCCATGGAAAGCAAACACTTTTCGGTTAAATTGTTGCTTACATACATTAACTTATGGCCCACGGCTAGGAAAGTACAAAAACAAGACAAACAAAAAGCCCTTGGACAAACACCAAGCAATTACAAACGACTAAAGCTGTGATTGCGTCTCAGTTGCTGACGGGGAAGGTTGCTCGTCTTCACTCTCCTCAGCCCCAGGTGGAATCAATTTCCCATTGTCGCTAACATACGCCTGGAGGTGCGACCCGGTTGTGTTTAAAGTGGTATCGGGATTCAAGACCCGGATTTGAGCAACAACATTCTCAAAAGACTGTCTGGCGGCTTGGCCATATTTGACAAGTTTGGCTTTGGCGTTACTAAGCTCGTCACCTTTTTCTTTGAGAACGTCGTTCAAATGATCGTTATCCGAGGTCATCTTCTCCACTAATAGTATATCCCTTCGGTAGAGATCTTCCAGGAGATGCAAGTCGGCCTGGGCTACAGTCAAGTCAGTCTGCTTTGCAGTCAAGTTGGTTTGGGCCGCAACAATTTCTTCAACCGCTATGACAAGCTTCTCGTTGAGAGTAAGCACTTCTTAGCGCAGCTTCTCTTGCTCGACCTTGGACGCCTGCAATTCCTCTTGAGCTTGGTCCCTCTCCTCTGTGACTTTCGTCATATATGCATCGCTTTTAAAGACATCCAGCTCGACTCGAAGTTCATTCCTTTCCTTCATCACCTTTTCAAGTATGCTTGTCGTCTTGGATAGTTGTTTGGTAACAGCATTCAAAGTCTTCGACTTGGTGGCATACTTGATTTTAAGGGCGGCATAGGGTCGGATCAGGGAGGTGGTCTTATGGGTTTGTATTTCCATCTCGGTCAGCTCAAGCTTCTCTTTCTTGGTAAGCTTGGAGGGAGAGTCAAACCGAGCGGGGGGACGCATAACATCTTTACCCGCCTGGGTCATCCCGTTTGTCCAGAGAGCCCCTCTAGATAGAGTGGTGCGGTTAAGGGGCGCTGTATCAGTGGTTGGGGTTGAAGGTGTTGGTGAAGCCGGTGTAGGGGTCGTAGCTGGTGGTTCTTCTGCGACCTGTTTACCCTTGGCTTTCTTCGCTCTTCTCTCTCCGCGCTTCAACCCACCTTTGGGTGCAGAGCGTTTGCGCGGAGCTTTGGTAGCAGCAGCTTCCCCCACAATAGCAAGCTGGTTGCCCACTGTAGGGTCATCCGAAATAGGGAGAATTGGAACCTCCTCAGGAATTTCTGGAGTTTCGTCAAAGATATCGATAAATCCTGGCGTTCCCATTTTTCTTCCTGCAAGGCAAAAAGAGAATTGTCATTAATAGAAAAAGAAAATCACAGCAAATGCACTTTACGCGAATTCAAGGACATATAAGTGTATTATCCCATACTCTTTGTTGAACGTCGTCTAACTAAAGGAGTGGGAATATATTTGGCCGGATCCATTAGCGATTTGAGGGTACTGAGAGAGTCGTAAGCCTCAACACAACCGCTTCTTCATCATCGAACAAGCTAGCCGGGTTGGGAGCATAATCTCTGGATTTAAATTTATGGTGGGCGTTGGTCCAATATAGAGGGAATTTTCCTTCAAGTTCCTCGGAAGCCGTAGTTAGAGGAACCACGGGCAGTCCTCGGGATTGGCCATAACCTTGACGAACGCTTCTTTAAAATTTTTCCAAGACTCAATAAAGGATCTAAAAAGCATTCGGTCGCGGAATTCCCGAAGTGAGGTCCACCCAAACCATGTTGCGGTTTTTCCTACGAATACTCTTGTTTCAAAGGGGGTGTAGAAAGTCATAAACACTGGGACAGTACAGCTGATTTTCAATTCCCGGCACAGGTTCTCAAAGGCGATGGCAAAGGCCCAGCCGTTGGGATAAAGTTGTGAGGGAGCTAGGTGTAGGTGGTTCAAAAGGCATATTTGAAAGTCGGTGAAGGGTAGCCTTACGCCGAGTAGGGTGATAACATCTCGATAAAGGAAAAAGAAATGAGGCTCATGAAGCTCGCTTCTTCGTGGCCGAGCTGTGTCAACTGATTCATCACCCATGGGAAGTCTTACTTTATATCCTTCCCCATCCTTTACGCTGATTAATGTGAATTTGTCTGTGGTCATGGTATTTTTAATCCGAGTTACGCAGGCATTAACGGCTCTCTTTGGGGAGTTTGGAGCTCGGACAGAGCCAGAAGAGCTGCACTCATCAGCGTGGAGGGAACAAAAGTGCGTGATGATGATGCCATCTAGACCTAACATGCATAAAAAGGGTAAAATCAGAAGATGATATATACCTGTAGTAGCATTTATTTCTTGTGGTGAAGTGTTAGGTGTTGGCCTAAGTATACTCGGATCTCTCGAAACCGTGTTGGTAGGGAGAAATATGTTATGTCGGCAGGAACCTAGAACCAAGTCGGCATCCTTATCTCGGCCAAGTCTAGCAAGGTTGATACTCTTATAACAACACTGGTCACAAGGGGTTGGCCCTTGGGCTTTGTGGCGAGAAGAGATGTGGTACTGGGCTAATGGCTTCGAGATAGGTGGTTTATCTTGACGACCAGAAGAACTTCCGGTTGGTGTTTTGGAATTCTCAGTTCCGGTTGACCAAAACCGAAACTTGGATGGATCAGAAAAAGGCTCAGAAACCCCCCAGCCGTGTATATCTAAAGTTGCATGGAGGTCTTGATTGGTTGGAACGGAAAGGTTGCGTTTAAAGGAATAAGGTATGGTGCGAGCCATTTCCCAAACCCAGAAAACCCAGAAAGTAGAAAAACCTACTCAGAAAACTCAATAAAACAGCACCAGAGATTTCAAAAATCCTCAAAGACCAGAAACAGAGAGTGTGACGAATGTGAAAACTTGAGAAGATATGAAATCTAAAAGAGCCGTTGTAATACCTGATGAAGGATCTGAGTAAGGGCTGAGCAAATGTTGGCAAAAGAAGACGATCATCGAGCTATCATTGAGAAAGTAGACTAGCGTTCAGAGGGCAAAGTGTTCAAATGCAGAAGAATGTGGAAATATATAGCTTTTTGAATTCAAAATAATTTGAAAAGGATTTTTGAATTCGAAACGACGGGGGCAGTTACGTCCGCGTAGGCTGAAAATTAGGGTTGATACCCTAAAAGCATAATGATGTTTTTTACTGAAATGACGCAAGCATTAAATGCGCGCAGAATTCAAGCGCCAATAGCGTGGCACCAACGTCAGAAAGGGCAATTACGCGCTACCACGCGCCGATATAAAAAGGAGCGATGCGACTGTTCATATGCCTATGTGGTACATATTATTTGCCTGGGATTCTTGTGATAATTTTAGCCGGGTTTGTTACAAGGGAATTCAGTTCGAAACAATTAGTTCAAGTGCTTATGATGATCATAACCGTGTTAACGGAGATGGACACCTCGGTGTGGATAACAGCGGTCATGACCGGGTTAAGATGGCGTGAGTAATTCCGACCTTTTGTTAAGATAAATTTGGCGTTTGTAACCACATGCGGATGGAAGGGAAAACCCGGGTTGAACATTTAGTTGACCTCGGTGAACAAAAGGAAACTTCAATATAGTTGTTTGAATGCATTCAAGCTATTTCAAGACATGTGCGAGAAACAGAAATAAACTTTGTATTGATACTTGATGAGGTTACACAGTTCTTTTACAAAGGAATAAACTGACCTACTCGTTTACAAAGACGATTACAAGATCAAAATACAAAGGATTAGGCTAAATTCGTAAATTCACATTGTGAATTTCCTAATTACAACAGATGATGGTCAACCAGATCCCTCCTACGACGGTTGGGAAAGCCAGAGCTAGAGATCGAACAGCTATCCAAAGATCATCATAGTGATGAAGATCTTTGGTGGATATGCTGGAGACCCTAGAAAAGTTGAGCCAAGTCAATGAAGACTGACAAACATATCCAGGGCCTCCTGTCGCTGATGAATAAGCTTAGATACGAACCTGATTCCTATCCTAGGGTCCCATATGAAGTTGAGCCAGATAGGTGAAGACTGACAACTACATCTGGGACCCCAAAGGTCCATCAAGCGACGTAGATGAAGACTGGCAACTATATCTGAAGGTTAAAGCCGCAAGATAGCAGCCGATAGGGCCATTTTTTCTTCCGAAATCGTACTTTTACTCCCCACACTGCTGAAAGGTTGAAAGCTTCACAAGGGATGATGGAGTTTGAAACTCTCACCAGTAAACTCATCATTCTTTGGGGATATTTTCCTAGGAATAGAATAAGGAGGCAAACCAGATGTGTGGTAGGGGGAGTGGCGTAGGAAGAATTTATAGGCCAGGCGGACTCCAGGCGTCATGCGACAATAAATGCTAGTTATGTGGAAACTGAAGGGTCACGCAGCAGTAAAGGCTGTTTTTATGCGAATGACGGTTTCCTTTCCAAGAAAAAGAATAATGACTGTGGTTAAAGGGCGTGAGCATTAAATGCACGCGAAGACCAAGGGCGGCTAAAATTGGCTAATAAATGCGAAGGTATGATCGTATGATATCAGATAGGTAAAGCGAACAGTCATCAAATTAGAGTATGCCACGTGTCTCCATCCCACCAAAGATTAGGGGCAACATGCGTATAGAGAGTTCGAAACAATAAACTCGGTATAATTCGGATGAAACAATCTCAGGTGCTATGAAGACATTGGGATAGTTATGTAAACTTGGTTAGCTGAGGATAGGAAAATGACAAGCGATCAAGCATGCTATGCCGAAATAAATAAAGCTTTGCTTGCTATGGAGATAACCGGATATCTATTCCAAAATGAACCCGATGTGTGCCTGGTAAAGCAACAAGTCGGGAACCAGTTCCTGAAGCTTAATCAATCTTTGTATGAACAAAGTGGGAAGAGCCCGGGATGGCGAGCAAGTAATCTCGGCAGCTCAGAAACCTGAACTTTCGAGCTTGGGGGCAACTGTTATGGACTCAAATAATGGGCCTGGCAGATATAAGGCCCAATAAGAGTGCTGCCTCAGGCGGGAATCTCCCTTTAAGCAGGTACATGGTTAATTATGTAACATCCCATTTTCAAAAGTCGAATAAATTTTTTTCATCAGAGTAGAGCATCGGAGCAAGAGAGTAAATGATACATATATTCAAAATGCCGTAAGTCTGGCTAATTACAGTAACGGTACATTATTCCGAATGTCTAACTAAAACGTAACTACATAGACAGAAGAGATCTTCAGCTGGGTCTCTACTCGGGCTGCTTGCTTTTATCCTCGGTCCTCGGTCCTCCTGACCCTGAAGCTAAGTTAAGAGCTGGGGTCTACACCAGACCTTAGGTAATGGTTAACCTTATGTTTACATACAATATATGGACTACGGGCATTCACAACATAAATAGTATAAGAGCACTCAACCAACAGTACAACAAGCGTATCCCATAAGCAGATAAAATGTGTGGCCCTTAGTAAATGTATCTCATTAGCAGATAAAATGTGTGGCCCTTAGCAATAGCACATAAGTCCCCTGACAGATGTGTGGCCCTTAGCAAACATACCTCATCAGCACATAAGCCCCCTGGCATATGTGTGGCCCTTAGCAAGCGTAAACATATCGACAGTACATAAACATACCACAAAGCTATCAGCTACCTCATATAAGCATACCATACACATAGCACATATACACATACAATAAACATCAGAGTTAGTGTTACAGTACGCGGACGTACCTTCGTTGACGATATACGGTACGTGTGATGATCGGAACGTGATCATAGTTATCCTATAAGGACAATACCGTATTTGTTAATGCTCAATCATCATAACAGTCATTTTGGTCAAAAATGACCATTTTACCCCTGACTTTCCTAATCGGCGGAATTTCGCCAGAGCTTCGCTATTTTGACTCTAATCTTCCAAAATTTTGCTATAACTCTTTCTCCAACATATTTTCGAAATAAATGTCATATTTAACCCTAAAACATGATATCTAAACTAACTTGGAAGATTAAAGATCAAACTAACATTTCTACTACATCTACCAAATAATAAACTAGAACTTAAGACTAGGGACCGAAGAAATTACCCAGCACTTCGCTACTTCTTTCTCCAAGCTCTTCCTTCTGTCTGCCCTCTTGAAATTTCGAAATAGGCAAGATGATTTTGGTGTGAAGATTTTGCAAATGGAGTGAATGCTATTTATAGGCAAATAAATGCACTATTCAACACATTTTTCTTCTTGATTCCTAGCCCTTGGATTTAGGGTTTTGAGATGCTTCAATCTCCACCATCCAATCCACCTCCTTACCTCATTCTTCAAGACCATGATGTCATCCCATGTGCTAAATGGATTTACCCAATAAAATCTCTTGTTCGGTGTTCTAATCGCGTAATCTTAACTAATCTCAAAAATTCAACGACGTAGTCTTGAAGGTCTATTCTTCCCCTTTAGAAATGTCTGAGTTAACAAAATTTTTGATCCCATTAAGGGTATTTCTATTTCTTGATCATTTTAGGACAAACCCCGTCGGTTACGGAAATGACTTCCGGTAACATCAACTTCGGGACAAAAATTCACTGATTCATAATATGTCCAGTTGTTTTCTCCTTAATTTATTTGAACCATTTGATTAGTCTTAGAAGGTTCAATCTTGGCCTTTCATTGATCATTAATATTTAATTAGGGTTTTATCTCTGAATATCACATTTATTCATGCCTAAACAATTAGCAATTAATTACTTATTTAATCACTTACTAATTGTTGATAATTTTCTTAATTAGGATTAATCATTTTCTCACAACTATTTTACTAACATTGGTAATTTATGCTCCATGAATAATATTAAAAATCATGGAGTCACTTATGGTCCCCAAAATAATATTTAATTTTGTCTCAATATTTTCCAAGGAAAATAATCCCATAAATTATCTAAATTAGAGACAACATACTTTCTAATTTTTAATAAATATTTTATTGCCTCTTAGGATTTATCGCAATATTTTCAGGGTATTTTATGACCCATAATTGCATTTAGGGCTTTCCAGCGCTTTATTTTCTCTAATTTTAATAGAAAATACCCTAGAAAAATAAGGTAAATATGACTCAAGATTTGAGACCACATATTCACCTGTCTCCAATAGGTATTTTTACTAATTTATGATATTTATCTTAAATACGATTTTTAGGGTTTTACAAATTATCTCTCGAATATGCCTATAATCTAGGAACCGTACAGGTAGTGGAGCAGGCACTCACAGGACGTGGGAGGCGCATAACGATGGTGGATAGGATTCAAGGCAAGGAGAACGAAACCCTGGGTAATCTCTATAAATAGGAGGTTTCCCATCAGGTGTGTTCCCTACGTTCACTATTCCATTCTTTACCATTCAGTCTCACTGTGCACACACACCACCCCTCTGGCGAAAAGCCTACCCGTGTAAGCATAGTGATCGCTGAGCATTCTCTGATATCTCCTTCATAGATATCAGTGGATGATCCTTTCTTCTTTGGTGCTCAAACTCTTAAGACACCTTTTAGGAAATCTTTGATCTGATATTAATACTCCCTAGCCCATTGAGGCTAGACATCTGTGTTCTACAACAGAACATGTATATCTTATAATCAAGTGTAAACATCAAATTAATCCAATACTATGATTATGATTTTCATCTATTCAATTAACTAAATTATTTACTTGTTTATGCATTTTTCAAGGTATATAGATAATGAATGAATGTGAATGCAAGAGATGAATATCCTAGGTGATTGATTACACACTAACCTTCATTGTCCTATTTTAGAACTGAATTCCTTACTTGACTAGACACAAGGACTAGCAAGAGCTTGCCTATCAACACTCCTAAGTCCTAACGTACATCTCAAAGTCATCTAGAACACTAGATTCATTTAATCAATTACTTATAAAATTCATGTAGTATTACTTATTCCCCGGCCTTTTCCTATTTCCCTTCTATATCTACTTTATCTGTATAATTTTTATTATTATATATAATTGATCATTTCATAAGAAAAGCCCTTACATGTAATATTGTCAAAAGTAGAACGTGCAGGGCGGGGCATAACATCCCACGACTTTGAAAATTCTACCCAAGTAAGTCAATGCTTTGCTATATGACCTGTTTAGACTTTAAATTTCATACGATATAGATATTAATTTTTAACTATAAGTTGGAGTTTCTATCAATAAGTTTGATTTGATGTGATTCTATTAAGATTTAAGATAAAGGCTCGTTTATAATAGGGAAATATAGTGGAGGGAATTTATTTTAACTTCTTTTTCAAATTGTAAATTCCAATGTAAATGATGACAATAAGGGATATTTTAAGGAAACTAATACACTTTAACCAATTTAATTAGTTTTTCTAATATATGAAAATTAGTTAACTAGCTCCTATATTTAGAATCTAAAAGGTAATTTTCATTATTTTAAATTTTTTAAAATATTATACGAGATTCAATTTTAATTTTTTCCATTTATTATGCTATAACAATTAACGCATCATTGCAATTCTGCCAATTCAAAAATAAAATGCTTTAGTTTACTGTCAGTGCGCACGATGCTATCAGGTCATCCAAGTGTCCACTCGTATTCTTATCTTTTATAATTTGTAATATATAATTTCAACATACAGGTTGAAAAAAACCCACAAGCGATGAATAGTTCAAAAATAATGCAACTCCTTTATAATCTTTTTATGACAATTTTCAAGAAAATATCGTGGACCACAAGCTGCTTAGCCACAAAATGTTATAAATACGATTTATTCATATTCAAAAAAAGCCACACTCTCCTTACCATACGAGATTTATCATATAGAAAAGTCACGTTGCTTGTTTAAGCTTCTCTACATATGGGAAGGCACATCCAAGTACGATTTGCTTGTCTTTTCCTATTGTCTGAAATTGCTCAGCTTGTATTGTGTGGAAGATGCATTGAATCAGAGAAGCAAGCTCTTCTCAAGTTCAAAGCATCTTTTCATCATGATCCATATAAGAGACTTTCCTCCTGGAATCCAAAAATCAACTGTTGCCAGTGGGATGGCATAGCTTGTAACAATGTTACTGGTCATGTTCTCGAACTGAATCTCAATTACCATGGCCTAGAAGCTATTGGTGTTGATCCATCTTTGTTGGAGTTGAAACATTTGATTTATTTGGATTTGGGTGGAAACAACTTCAATGCTACTTCAATTCCTGTCTTTTTTGGTTCTATGAAGCGGTTGAGATATCTTTCTATCTCTTATGCTGATTTCGTAGGAAAGATTCCTACCAATCTTGGAGGAAACCTCACGGACTTGAAGTTTCTTGATCTCAGTTGGAATGATTTGCACACCAATGACATGGGTTGGGTCTCTAAACTTGAGTCTCTGCAACACCTCAACCTAAGTGGTGTCTATCTTGGAGAAGCTCACAACTTGTTCCAGGTACTTCACATGCTTCCTTCTTTGCTAGAACTCCGATTACATAGTTGTGGACTGGGCAACTTATCCGTTCCTCTTTCTCCCATCAATTTCACATATAATACAAGAGTTCAGGTCCTAGATCTGGCTATGAATGAAATTGATGGTCGAATCCTTAATGCCTTTCAAAATTGGACTTCTGTTGAATTCCTCGACCTCAGTTCAAACAATCTTATTTCAGTGCCATTGTGGTTTGGACAGTTTAAAAACTTGGTTTCACTTGATCTTTCATGGAATACACTTTGTGGACCCATTCCTATTGTTTTGCGGAACTTGACTTCCCTTGAAGACCTTCACCTTTCTTCAAACAAATTTAGTTCTATTCCATCTTGGCTGGGAGAGTTAAGGAGCCTTCACTATCTAGATATGTTCAGTAATCAAGTCATAGCTACAATGGAAATTTCTGTGTCACAAATTTTAAGAAACATGTGTCATTTAAAAGAACTGTATTTTGACAGCAGCAATCTTCAAGGAGAAGCATTTGGCGACTCTGATTTTGTTGGATGCATCGAACATGACATAGAGGAATTAGACTTGAGTGATAATAATCTCAATGGCCATTTGCCAACTTGGGTAGGGCATCTTGAAAACCTAGATCAGCTTCACCTTTCATGGAATCATTTTTGTGGCAATATTCCTCAAAGTCTTGGTGAGCTTGTACATCTAAAAAGACTTGATCTCTCAAGTAATTCTTTTAGCGGCAACATTCCTCAAAATCTTGGTCAACTTGTAAATCTAACAAGCTTGGATCTTTCAGGTAATTTTCTTAGTGGTAAAATTCCTCACAGTCTTGGTCAACTTGTAAGTTTAATCTTCCTTGATCTGTCAAATAATTCTTTTAGCGGCAACATTCCTCAAAGTTTTGACCAACTTGTAAATGTAGTATCCTTGATTTTGTCAAGAAATAAGTTGCACGGGACGATTCCTAATAGTTCTAGTCCTAAGAATAACATCACCCACAGTTCAATCCCAAGCTTTTTGTGCCAATTAAAAAATCTAAATAGTCTTGATCTTTCTCATAACAATTTCACTGGTGAAATTCCAAACTGTTGGCGAGATAATGCACCATATGATGGATTGAGGGAAATAAATTTTTCATTCAACAAATTGTCTGGCGCCTTTCCTATCTCAATTGGCAATCTTTCATCATTGTTATGGTTGCATTTGAACAATAACTATCTTGAAGGGAAGCTTCCATTGACTTTGAAAAATTTGAAGCAATTGAGAATTTTAGATATGGGTGAAAATAAGTTTTTTGGAAGTATACCATCATGGACCAGCATCACTTTTCCTATGTTGAAAATACTGAGGTTGCGAGATAACATGTTAGATGGTAACATTCCTTCAAATCTGTGCAAAATCAAATCGCTCCAGATTTTGGACGTTGCAAATAACAATTTAAATGGGTCAATACCCCATTGCATTGGCAATCTTACAAGAATGACCATGGATAGTGCTCATATCAATCAAACTATTGAACATGACTTTAACAGCACACCCCCGATCGGTTTAATTGAAGAGGGATGGCATAATCAAGATGTGAAACAAGTTATGAAAGGAAGAGAATTTGACTATATTAGAATCTTGAAGCTTGTGGTCAACTTGGATTTTTCAAATAACAATTTGGCAGGACCGGTTCCTCTTGAGTTATTCTCACTTGTTGGGTTGATAGGATTAAACCTTTCACACAATCATTTGAAAGGAGAAATTCCAGAGATCGTTGGGAATATGAAATCCCTTGAATCCTTCGATGTCTCTTGCAACCAAATTTCAGGCGCAATTCCAAATAGTGTCTCCAAGCTAACTACATTGAACCATTTGAACATGTCGTACAATAATCTTTCAGGGCCAATTCCAACAGAAAATCAATTCTTGACTTTGAATGATCCATCTATTTATGTTGGCAACCCTTATCTTTGTGGAATCCCACTACCAAATAAGTGTCAAGGTGATGATTCTCATCAAGTTCCTGAAACCCAGGAATTGGAAGATGAAAATGATCCAGAAAAAGTGTGGTTTTATTTTGTCACAGTAGTTGGGTTTGCCATTGGCTTTTGGTGCGCTATTGGGACTCTAATCTTGAAGAAGAGTTGGAGATATGCTTGTTTCAGACGAGTGGAAGATGTGGCAGATGAGATATATGTGTACACTTCAATAAAAATAGCAAAGCTGAAGAGGCTGCTCACAAACCATGTTCATGGTTGATCTTTGTAGACACGTGTATTCATGTTATTTCTCTTGTTATTAGTCTCATATAATGTTTCGGTATGTGAGTGACAACAATATTAATAAAGTGTTATTTAGATATAAATTGTGTATGCCTTCATGATTTCCCTATCAACAAAAGAATTAAATTTCCATTTAATATTCAATTCTTCAAAAAAAAAAATTATAATATAGTATTTTTTATTTATCCACCGGTCTCCGGGGTCTAGCGACCGATTAGTCTGGTTTGTGAAAATGTAAGCCCACAACTTTTTTTTTTGGAGGACTCGCTACCTCCAAGCAATTATCATAGTTGCATACTTAGAGTTTGAATTTGAGACCAATAGTTAAGTTGAAACCCTAAACCCGTAATAAATTGATCCAAGCATTTGATGGTATTTTTATGTCATCTAAACTCATCATATGTTAATTCAAATATGTCAGCCATATATTTTGATTCTTTAAAGCTCAAAATAATTACTTATAACTTTGCATATGTTTTATAGCCGATGTCAAGCTCGGCTAAAGGAAGATATGTTAGGCCCTCAACGGCCAATTTAAAACTCTGTCGAATCTTTTATGAACTTTAGCATGGGTATGCTAATTTTTATATTCGAAGTTTTTGTGCCTAGCTAATAAATATTGCTTTGTTTATTAATTAACTGGTCACAGTTAAAAATTATTGGCTAATAAATAATAGCTCACATATTCTAATATTGGCCAATGAACACGAAAAAGAATACTGTTCTGATAACATCATAAGATATTTTTTGGTGCAATTTTTGTCCAAAAATATTGAATATAGATCAATCTCACCGCTAAGTATAGCTCCACCCACAAACGTGTGTTAGTTATCCCAAGAAAAAATCTCATCCCTAAGCTCGATTTGGTCATTAGTAATGAGTTCTATCTTGTTTAGGAAGATTGCTTAGTATATAGAATTAGAATTAAAATTAATTTTCAAAAGGCAAAATAGTCTTTATTTCAACACCTTAAAAGAGTGATAAGATAACCAAATAAATACTAAGTAATGGATATATAAAAGTATAATAACTTAATATGCCTCTCTACGATTCATCTATGAGAGAGCAAGTCATTGAAGTATCGTTTACTCAGACTTTTAATGGGACGATGAATTGCAAAGGTAAATGAAGACCTGTTTTTTGGGGAAATCAAGCATGATTTAAAAACTGAATTTCAAATTTTCCACTTAATTTGTCACGGTTAAAGATATCAAGTGCTGCTATGAAGGTAATTAAACATTGCCTCTACATTTATGTTCTATCCTAGATTTGTTTGTTACATATGGATAAGTCATGGATCAAGCTGCCGCGTAGTTCTCCTATATATTTACGGGATTGAAAACTTTCTTAGATTTCGGCTTCTCTCACGCTAGCATTAATGGCAAGATCGTGTATCCTTGTTGTCGATGCAAGTTTAAGAAGTGACAAACACGAGAAGGTGCTATGGAACCTCTTCTTATGAAACCTTTCCCAGAAGCATATACATTTTGGGAAGTTCATGGTGAGAAACGTGATATGAGATATGGGGATCATCTTACTCAAACCTCACAAGTAGGAAATCAAGTAGATCAAGATGATCCGGTTAATGAAGCTGTTCACGATGCTTTTGGTGTTCAAGACTACAACTTCACAGCAGAAGTTCAGTTCAGGGTCCAGAACCTATTTTCTTCAGGAATGATGCAGCTCGGGAATTTTTCAGCCTCATGGATGAGAGCGATAGTCCATTGTATCCATGTTGTCAGAAATACTCAAAATTATCTTTTCTGATCAAATTGTACCATATCAAGTGCTTGTGTGGGATCACTGAAAAGGCAATGTCGATGTTCCTGGAATTACTTCGAGTTGCTTTCCCTGACGCGGACATTCCCTTAACCTTTTACGAGACCAAGAAGATAATCAACAGATTAGGCTTGAACTACGAAAAAATCGATCCCTGCCCAAATGACTGTATGCTTTATTGGGGAGAGGACGCTCGGAGGGAGACTTGTAAGAAGTGTCACACTTCAAGGTTTAGGACAGTTCGGAAAGGGAATAAGCAGAAGAAGAAACCCGCAAAGATTCTAAGGTACTTTCCTTTAAAACCTCGCTTACAAAGATTGTTTATGTCGTCTAAGACATCTGAGCGTATAAGGTGGCATGAAGCTGATAAGAATCAAGATGGTAAACTCAGACATCCACGGGATGCTGAAGTGTGGAAAACGTTCGACTCAGTCTTTCCAGATTTCGAGGCGGACCCTAGAAATGTTCGTCTTGCTTTGGCGATCGACGGTTTTAATCCGTTTGGGAATCTTAGCACAAGCTATAGTATATGGCCAGTTATGTTGATACCCTACACTTGCCCCCTTGGATGTGTATGAAACAAAGCTCATTCATTATGTCCATGATCATTCCAGGCAAAAAGGCACCGGGAAATGACATCGATGTGTATCTCCAACCGCTTATCAAGGAGTTGGTGGAGTTGTGGAATATAGGTGTCGAGACATATGACGCGCACGAGAAGACACTTTTCAACTTGCGTACGGCCCTGTTTTGGACGATAAGCGAATTTCCTGGCCTCGGGACATTATCCGGGTGGAATGAGCATATCGACCTTGCGTGCCTAGCTTGCAATTTTG
This sequence comes from Acacia pycnantha, assembly GCA_025563575.1. NCBI lineage: Eukaryota > Viridiplantae > Streptophyta > Magnoliopsida > Fabales > Fabaceae > Acacia > Acacia pycnantha. The sequence goes on along the minus strand of JAMWYP010000416.1, from coordinate 182,311 downwards.
ACTCTGATTCAGTGCGCCTTCCCCACAGTCGTAAGTGGTGCTTCATGGGTCATCGGAGCTTTCTCGATGGTACGCACAGGTTTAGGTTGCAACACAATCGTTTCAATGGGCAACAGGAAAAAAGAGGACCTCCTCGAAATTTATCCGGTGCAGAAATCATAGAGCAGATTCAGGATGTTGAATTTGAGTATGGGAAAAAAGATGATCCGGCAAAGGCCGGGACAAAGACTGTCAGGGCTTCTGGTTCTATGCCCAAGCAATGGCGAAAGATCAGCGTCTTCTTTGCTCTTCCGTATTAGAAAAATAATTTGCTCCAACACAGACTGGATGTCATGCACATCGAAAAGAATGTGTGCGACAATGTGTTGTACACGATTCTCAATGAACCAGGCAAGTCAACAGATCATATTCAAGCGAGGAAAGATTTATGGGAGATGGGCGTTCGTGGAGACGCGTGGCCGGATGAGCATGACAGATTTCAACTGGCAAAATTCACCCTGACAAAACAGAATAAGGAAATCTTTCTCGCGATGTTGAAGAAAATAAAAGTTCCTGACGGGTTTTCAAGCAACATATCACGATGTGTTGACCTGCAGGCTCGAAAGGTTACAGGGCTGAAGAGTCATGACTCACATGTGCTTATGCAACAGTTACTTCCGCTGGCCATAAAAAATACGCTGCCTCTTGATGTGTCTATCATTTTGGTCGAGCTTTGTACTTTCTTTCGGAAGTTGTGTTCTAAGGTTTTGATCGTGAAGGAGCTCGACCAGCTGCAGTAGAAAATCATTCTTACGCTGTGTCATTTGGAGATGATCTTTCCTCCATCATTTGTCACGGTCATGGTTCACCTGACAGTACACCTTGTTCACGAAGCAAAGCTTGCTGGCCCAGTTCAGTACCGATAGATGTATCCTATTGAGAGGTACTCATTTAAAAATTATTACTTTAACATTACTCCCAAGTCACACGTTTAACCATTGATGCATCGACATTTTTCCTTCTCTACTTTATAGGTTTCTTGGGAAACTGAAATCTTACGTGAGGAATAAGGCGTGGCCTGAAGGTTCAATAGCAGAAGATTATATCGAGGATGAGGTCTTGTATTTTTGTTTGAGGTACTTTGATGACATTGAGACGTCATTCAACCGACCGCCTCGTGTAGACGATTGTCTTGAGCCAGAGCCATCAACAACAGAGTTGTTAATCCCTCGTGTTGGTAAACTAGTTGGCGGAAGTGAGAAATTCAAACTCACGACACTTGAGAAGTTTCAAGCACATATACATGTATTGATTAATTGCACTAAATTCAGGAGTCATGTGAAGTGTGAACTGAGGATCCATACACAGACATCCTCCGAAATTGATAGAAAGGTCCACAGAGAATTCCAGGGTTGGTTTAGGAGGAGAATAATGAATGACCACAACCCGCACTCACCAGAATTAACAGCTCTCGCGCTAGGCCTGCTTGACCATGCCCAAAGATTTATGGCATACAATATCGATGGTTTTATGTTTTGCACCGTCTCACGAGATCAGGGATTGTTGACCCAAAACTCTGGTGTATATGGCACGTTTGGGACGAGGAGTTATGCGAGCAGCAGTGACGGGAACATGCAGTTCGGTGACGTCCCGTATTATGGAAAGCTGCTTGATGTGGTCAAGATAAGTTACCAAGGCCTTTTCACCGTGACGCTGTTCAAGTGTTTGTGGGCGAATACGAAAACATCCCGGGGACTCACGACTGACTACTTAGGCATCACATTAGTGAATTTCTCCCGACTCTGAAGATGACGAGCCGTATATTCTTGCCTCAGAGGCCCATCAAGTTTATTATGTCACCGATGAGAGGCACAATGATTGGAATATGGTCGTTCACTTAAAGCCTCAGGACCTTTTCGACATGGGCGATGGTGATAACGTCGCCTACGATTGTGAGCCATTCTAGCTCGCTAGCTTCGAAGACTTCTTCCCAGACGGCGATGACAATTTACCTATAGTTCGGTACATTTTTTAATATACGCTTTATGAAATAATAACATTTAACTAAAGTTTTATTTGTGTCAAACATATTCACCTCATACGTAACATTTTATACAAACTTCCTTTGTAGAGATGGTGAAGAAGATTGAGAGAAAAAATTATGCCTACGCTGTAATCTGTAATCTTTTTATTACGTTTTTCTTTAAAAAATCCATAACATTATTTGTAGCGGTTATTTAACCGCTACAAACACTAAAAAACCACTACAGAGACCAACCGCTACAAATACGCATCCATAACCACTACTAATAAAAACAGCTACAACAAGTGAAACCTCAACCGCTACAACATGTTGCACAGATATCACCATAAATACCCCCCCAAACCACATTTAATATGTTTCAGTTTCTTTTCTGCACACATTTTCTCTCTGCCTCCTCTCATATTTTTACGTTTTGTCAAAGAGGTTAACTGTTTTAAGGGGGTAAGTGCCGTTCAACTGGATCAAATCTAATGATTATCGAAATATTTATTTTTTCTTCTACCCTTCTGATACTAACTTTTGTTATTTTGCAGTTGAATCACATATATTTTTCAACTTTCTTTCTACTTTCACATACATTATTCGATCGGCTTGCACACACATTTTTTTTACAATGAGTATTCTTTTAGTTAACTCATTATTAGTTCTTATTATACTTACATATTTTCATTGTTTTACACCTATAATAGTACCTTATATATTCAAATATCATTTTTTAATATCTTTTATTATCACTAAAATATAAATTATTAATAACGGAATATTTACTTTATTACTACAATAATTAAAAATAAATAAATTATTTTTCCTATATCAATAATTTGTAGCAGTTACTTTAACCGCTACAAATATTCAAAAGAATCAATTTTTTTTTTTTGAAAAAAAATTGCGGCATTTTTTTTGTAGCGGTTAAAATATTCAAAAGAATTAACACTCATGGTGGCAAAACGTTTTTTGCCAAAAAATGGCGGGAATTATATTTGTAGCGGTTATTAACCGCAACAAATATTCAAAAGAATTGGCAGTAAAAAGTTTTTCAAAAACATATGTTGTAGCGGTGATCTAACCGCGACAAAATATTGATATCACTAGTAACGGTTCTATAACCACTACAAGTCTGAACAAAATCAATTTGTAGCGGTTTTGGAACCACAACTAATCTCTGAAACAAGACGCCAGCGCAACTCATATAGTGTCGGTCATTGGGAACCGCTACAGATATAGTAACGTTTACTATATATGTAGTAACGATAGGACCTGTTTCTTGTGTGTTCCCATGATTCATCATGAGTGTGCTGTATATTGAATGGTAGCTGAATATGTCGATTGCTTATTTGATGGATTGTTTTGCATGCTTCGTGAACTTGCATATGTTATTATTGCCTGTGGTTACTACTTGGATTCTCAAGAATCTCACCCCTTTCCTTAAAGTCACATACAACAAATGCAAGTACCTCAAAAGGCAAAGGCATGGGTATCGCTGATAACTAAAAAGGTGGAAAAACTTGATAGCTTTATATTTTTGACTTTATGTATAATTTTACCCTTATACATAGGTTTTTGGGTTAGCTTTATATGGCTACTTTTCTGTACATATGTACATATATAAATGAAGATGTATATAATGGTGGTATCAATATACAAAGAAGCGGTATCAGTAGATAAAGTGGTGGTGTCAGTACATATCATGGTGGTAAACGGTACACATGAAGGTGGTATCAGTACACATAGTACTGGTATTAATATTATGATTATGCTTAATTAACAAAACAGTGATAAGCATAGGTATGAATCAAGCCCTTAACATGACGCACAATCAAGCATAAAGTACTACATTAGATTTAACATGATATCAGGAAAACAAAACTCATAAGACTTGTGTAATGGCAAGGCCTTACACTGTTATGTCATTAAAGCAAGAAGTCACAGTATTGGGAAAAAAGAGTCAATTTTATACGAGGGATTGAGTTGAGCCAATTTATATAATATATTTTAAATATAATTTTTTTGCGTAAATATTATTTAAAGACGTTTTTTGTGTAATATAAGACTTTCCATTTCCTAGCCGCTACTGCAAACTTTGATAGCAAGATTGTCTGCTCTTGAAAAAATGCTTATACCACGCCCATTGCTGCCATTGCTCCAGCAGAAGAAAAGTCGGTGGCTAAAGAAGAAGAAACTCAAGAAGAAGAAGGAGAAACAGTGCTCTCTCTGGTTAGCTTGGATACAGAGCACCCTTTGATGCAGCTGAGGGAGTTCAACGGTGGATTCTTTGCTGCTTGTCAACTCCACAACAAGAACTATGATAATGATGTCTGCGATTCTGGGTAGCTCACCCAACTAGATATTATTCTTTTAACTTTTTTAAATTAACCCTATTCATTATACGACTGTTCCATTTGTTTTTATGAACATGGGTCTTTAAACATTTTCTTATCTTTGTTCTTTGTTTTTTAGTCTTTCCTGCTCTTAATTAGAATTAGTTAATGAAGAACGAAGTTTTCTTTCTCTTGAGACTATCTCATGTGTATAAAATCCTTATTCATATGTCTACATAAAGTGGTGGTATCAATAAACATGGTGGTAGTATCAATACACCTAATGGTGGTATCAGTATACCTAGTGGTGCTATCAAGACGTATAGTTTTCAAATTACAAGATCGGATCCTGTGTTTAGGTCAAGTTTTCGAACTCTTTATAATTGTTTTTACTTCTCAGGACCAAACTTGGCTTAGTGGTTGAAAATTATTATTAAATAATACATCTGAATTGTGTAAAGGTAAGGCCTTAATTATTATGGTATCAGAGTTAAGGTAAGGCTTCACATCCGTCCGGTATCATAGTTAGGGCGCCACACTTAGTGGTATCAAAACTTGAGGCTTTATTTGGTTTGAAGGAATGTGCCATTTTTTTTGGGTTCAGTGCAGGGCGTTACAACAATGTTGGTATCAGAGCTTAAAGTAAGGTATAACACTTAGTGGTATCAAAGCTTAAAGTAAGATGTTACATTAAGTGGTATCAAAACTTAAAGTAAGGTGTTAGATTTGAGTGTTGTTAATTCAGAGAAATCAGACTTTTGGTTTGTATGTGTCTTATTATGAATGTGGATAATTAACCCTTGTGTTGTTAATTCAGGAACATTGTTATTGGAGCGTGTCACTAATTTGTTCTCTAATGAGGTATACCGGAGCTTTACTTGAAGGTTGAGAATGACAATAAAAGTGCCATTAAGTTTTACGAGAAATTTGGGTTTAAACATTGAATATGTCCAAGATAATGGCCCTTTCCCCTAGGCACAAACCATTGGAATTTCTGATTCTCATGAGTAACACTTCATATTATCATAGTGATATATATGTGTTTGTCATTATTGTTGGACCACGTAACATTTTTCTCTCTTAATCCATTGTCATCTATCTTGTCATAGAAATTATTAACCATGCATATGTGTGTGTGTATTTTGTTAAATTCGGGGTCTTTGAAGTCAGAGGGTTAGTGCTCATAATCATCAGGTGATTACGTAATTCAAGACTTCAGTAATAAAGAGTTTGAACCACTAATAAAATGTATTCAATGGTTTTAAAGTTCTTAGAAAAGCCCATTCAAATTATAGGATCAGATCCTGTGTGTTTGGATTAAGTTTTCAAACTCTTTATAAGAGTTTTTACTTCTTAGGACCAAACATGACTGTGGTTTAAAATCATTGTTAAATAATACATTTGAATTGTGTAAATGCAAGACCTTACACTAGTATGGTATCAGAATTTAAGGTAAGGCTCACGCTCGTCTGGTATCATAGCTAGGGCGCCACACTTAGTGGTATCAGAGCTTGAGGGTTTATTTGGTTTGAAAGAATGTGTCACTTTGTTCTGGACTTAGAGCAAGATGTCGCAACAATGTTGGTATCAGAGCTTAAAGTAAGGTGTTACATTAAGTGGTATCTGAGCCCACCTTTTCTGAAGTTCGATCTACTGCTGCCAAAAGGCTAAGCTCCACCTTCGCTTGATAATGGAGAAAATGGAGCGTTTTACATTCTATAATATTTGTCAAAAATTATTTTAGGGTTTCGCTTAGTCACCTAGCTTGAAGTTTGATTACCATTTAAATATTCGATAATTGTAATAATTATGAACATTTAAAATGAGAGTAAAAATGTCAATATCGTTAAATTTAACATAACACTATTACATATACATATGTATATACAAAAAGTGTGGGCCCAATTACAAAAAATAATAGTGCTAGGATAAATTTAACAATGTTGGCATTTTTGCTCCTGCTTTCAATATTCAAGTGTGTTTTTACACCTACAGAATATATATGGTGTTGGACACATTTTTGGTAAAAGTTCATGGTTATTTTTACACCTTCACCCTTTTATATTTATAATTGTGATGGCTTATGCAAATCATATTTATAAATATTGACAAGACTGGAGCCCAGGGAAGGGTTAAAGGGCTTAACTAGTCCCTAACAGTTAACACTTGTTGTCCAAATATGTAAAGGTGGTATGCCTATGTGGCATCCACCTCACCCTTTTTTTCTCTACATCAATTGTCAGATTTTTTTGTAGGAGTTTTTTTTTTAAAAAGAAAAAAATCATATCCTCTCATGTAATGTCATATGTCCTTGATATCAGCCTCAATTGAATTATTTAGAGAGATTAAAAAAATCTAAATAAATTACTTAATTATATATTAATTTTTAACTCTAGCAATTTTTTTTTAAAAAATGATAAATATAAAATACATTAAAGTAATTTATTTAACTTCTTTAGTCTATCAAATTAAGCAACGGCCCAAACTAGTATTTTTTTTTAAAGAAAATAGTATATCAGTAAAATGAAACTTCTGTAGTACCCCTACCAAACAAAATTATGTCATTAAAATTTCTCTTACTATTGAAGGTTTTAAAATATCTGGGCTTTGCGGTTAGTGTGTCTTCTATCTGGGAGTAGAAAGTTTAATGCCTCATCACTTTTGTGATCTACATTACCTCCTAATTTTGTTTAGCATTGTTTAAGTAAAAGACTTGACAAACTTTTACAAAAAATACTAGTTCTCGTAGTTGATTATATTTATCAGTTGATTAGTATTGTGTTTATATTTATCATTTTTTCAAACTATTTTGTTTTACTTATAAACTAATATATAATTAAGTAATTTATTTAGCTTTTGTAATCTCTATAAATAACTCAACTGAGTCTTATATCAAGGACTTAAGACATTGTAAGGAGGATCTATTTTTTTTCTTCTTTAAATCTGTAACATCCCATTTTTAAAGTGGAATTTTTTTTTTCAATCAGAGTAGAGCATTGGAGCGTAAGAGTAACTGATTCACATTCAAGCATTAACCATAGTGTAACATAGTATTGATAAAATCATCCTATTGTTCTCAAAAAGTAATTACTAAATAAACAAAAGAAACATCTCCGGCCAACGGTCTAGTCATGTTGCTTGCCCCGCTCTCCAATCCTTGGTCCTCCGAACCCTGAAGCTACAGCTGAGATCCAATTTACCCCATTGGATCTCAGGTAACGGTTAACCTTATGCTCAAATAAAACAGTATATGGACAACAGATATTCATGAACAATACAGCATATCACTACATAAGCACAGAGCAGATGCATGATCATAACAATGACAGAACATAAGCACAGAGCAGTATGTAAAGTCCCATAACAACATGTTTGCACACACCCAATGCCACGATACAACACGTGTCCTCAGCGCTAGGAAAACTCAAAACGGTATTATCATGACTATAACCCGTGTAAAGTTGTATGTATAATGACGACCCTAAACAGAGCTCGGTATATGAACGTATCTATCACATATATGTATATGAGCAGCACAGAGTTAGTGTTACAGTACGCGTTTGTACCTTCGTTGACGGTATTCTGGTATGTTTGACAGAAAATAGTACTTTTGACGGAAAACAGCACGTCAGACAAAGGTACGACAGCGGTTGGTGATCACAGATATCCTATAAGGATAATATCACGTTTATCAATATCCAACATCATAACAGGCATTTTAGGTACAAATTACTTTGATGTAGCACCTCAAACTCCGTCGATTTTTCTAAAACTAAGTGTCAACTGACACACTAAACGGTATGGAATTTGGGGTGTTATATTTTGGTATCAGAGCTAGTTTCAGAGCATGTTTTGGACATCAAGGTTAGAGTACGATATAATACTTGGTTATGTGATACATATACCCTAAGGAAAAGGGTTGGACTCGGGTAAGTCAAAACCCAGAGATAGAAGAGATGGCACAGAATATGGGTTTTGTTGCTAAACTCTAGGACTTCGATGTGGAAATCGAAGTCCGAGTTAAATCCCCGCCCTTGTTTCAAGGGAGGTGGTACAAAGAAATCGGTATTGCTTAAGTTTTCCTATAGACAGTAGCTTAGTGTTTAGATTTCCATGTAGAAATAGTAACCTCTTGTTTAAGTTACCTTGAGGGGACAATCCCTACCTAGTAGAGGCCGAACACCATGCGTGCAACGAGGCGTGGCTCCGGGGATGAAGGTCTCTAATTGAGTCCTTGACGATGGTGACCGATAGATAGAAAAGGGGAAAGTACCTAGCATTTATGGGGAGGCAGATATGTTGTACTAGTACCTATGAGAGTTGTCGGTACTCAGTTGTATGTGTACCAGTATTAGTACTCAGATCCGATAGGCGCTTTAATATTAAGCATGCTTAGGCGAGAGAAATCTCAGGATTTTTAACCATTGGGATGTATCATTAGGATTTGAGTTCCTTTGAGCTAAAGGCCTAAATACCTTGTGGTATGAAACATGGTGATCCTTTCGGATACCATGAGAGTAGATAAAGTGATAGGCTTGAAGCAGAGATAGTGCTTAGGTCAAGATATGACTGAGCATTGCCTAGGTTCCAGTACCTAAGAGTAGGAACCCTGGGGAAGTATAAGTGAGGTTACCTTAGGTTTCCATACCTGAGAGTTAGTTCCTTAACGGAACCATACGATAGATAAAACCCCAGTAGCCACGGGTTATGGTTTCAAGGTGGGACCAATAACCGTAGTGATGTTAGTGGCCAATAGATTTCCCTAAGAAGTGTGTGGTTACCGATAGGGAAAGATTGAGATAAAAATGTTGCCTAGAGTTGGACTGATAGTGAAAGTCCGTAAGTAGAATGACCCCAGATAAGATGGCGACATAGAAACAAATAGATTACGAAACCACTAAAGGGTAGGAACCTGATAACGATCCGAGTTCTTGTTATTAGGGTATTTCTTGTATATATGTACATATATGAATGAAGATGTACGTAACGGTGGTATTAGTATACAAAGAAGTGGTATCAGTAGATAATGTGGAGGTATCAAAGCATATTGTGGTGGTATCAGTGCACAAGGTGGTGGTAATCCGTACACATGGTGGTGGTATCAGTACACCTAGTACTGGTATCAATATTATCATTATGCTTAATTAACAAAACGATAATAAGCATATGTATGAATTGAGGCTGTAACATGACGAACAATTAAGCATAAAGTCCTGCATTAGATTTTACATGATATCAGAAAAAAAAAAACTCATAGACTTGTGTAGAGGCAAGGCCTTACACTGTTATGATAAAACGAGTCAATTTTACATGAGGGATTGAGCTGAGCCAATTTATATAATATATTATCAATATAAATTTTTGTGTGTGGATATTATTTAAAGACATTTTTGGTGTGATAGAAAACTTTCCATTTTCTAGCCGCCACTGCAAACCCTGATAACAAGAATGTCTACTGATGATTGAATATTATTTCACTTATTTGTATATCTTGGTTGATAATTTAGGAATGTTTAATAGAGAAATAATGGGTTTTATTACTTAATTGGGCTTTAGGCTTTTAATTAGATTAAATTCGTTTTTGGTAATAAAATTCCAGATTTACAATGCTTTACTATTTTCGCCATAACTTTTGATCTAGATATTGGATTAGCCTGATTCTTCTTTCGTATTTTAGATTATTCCCAGAGCTACAATTATTATGAAGACTTAGAAGGTTGATTGGGACAAGAAGATGGACGCAATTGGAGCTAAAGACAAACACATTTTTCTGGATTTTTATTTTGCCCGAATTTTGTAATAAAAGACCAATTTTTAGAGGTTTTCTACTTATTAGAGGTTTCCTATTTTTTAGAGATTTCCTATTTATTAGAGGTTTCCTATTATTAGGGGTTTCCTATTTTTAGTCATCTCTCCTATATAAGGAAGATTAGATGGTGGCTACAAACATATTCTCAATTATGCTTTACGAGACTTTTGGATTAAATTAGAAGCTTATTATTTTCTCTGAATTGTTCATCATGTTCATGTTCTTCTTCATCTTTTCTTTTGAGTTTTTCTTAGCCATGCTTGGCTAAGCTTTTGTGGTTGACCCATGGATTGAGGATTCTGTGAATCCAGATGGCCCGCACTTCAATCTAACGTAATTTGTTTCTGTTTATTTTAATCGGGTCCAATTATGATTGCGGAATGGGTATTAGATTTAATACCAAGATTGATATCCCAAGGACATAGGTCAGACCAGGTTATAGAGAGCGTTGTGCGATCGCACATCGAGCTTGCCATGAGTTCGACCAAATGCTAGGCGATCGTCTAGTCGAGGGAGTTTCTGGATAAACGCAGAGATTTCGGTTTGTCCAGAATCAATCACGAGTTCGATTATTATGTTTTTATCCAATGAAGGTTATGGAATTCCAATTTTGGGTTAATCGTCTTTAATCGATTAATCTCATTTTCTTATATTCTCGTTCTAGCTTTGCTTCACTTTAATTACCTTGAAAAACTCCCCATTCAGTTCTTGTGTTACTTGTTTACTGTTGATTTTGGACCCACTGTGAATTCCTTGAGAGAAATGATCCAGGTTTCCTATACTACAAATCTTTGAATCCTGGTTATTTTGTGAGGGCTCGGCAACTCTCATTATCTACTCTTGAAGAAACTCGTATACCTACGCAACATTACTCCAACAGAATAAAAGCTGGTGGCTAAGGAAGAAGAAACCCTAGAAGATAAAGGAGAAACTGTGATCTCTCTGGTTAGCCTGGATAAAGAGCAGCATCTGATGCAGTTGAGGGAGTTCAACAGTGGATTCTTTGCTGCTTGTCGCCTTCCCAACAAGAACTATGATAACGATGTCCATGATTACGGGAATTTCACCCAACTATAGGTACTCGCTTTTAACTTTGTTTAAATAAACCCTATTCATTATTCCATCGTTGCATTTGTTATGAACTGAGGTTACCAAAGTGTTCGCCACGAAAAATAGATTGGGAATAAGGTTGGAATAAATAATTTTTGAAAGGCACTTTGGTACATAAAATCAAGCTTCTCAAAATCGTGAAAACTGCCAGTTTTAAAACTCTGGAGGCAGTCAGCTTGCATACAAGGTTTGACTGAGTTAATGGCCTCCAAAAATTGTGAAACTTTTTATATTTAAAGTTCACACGAAGAGCTTTAATTTGATAAGTAGTTTGTAATTTTTTTAAATTTTATACAAGGAGATATGATTTTTACAAACTGACCTAATATTCTGGAAAGTTAAATCTGGGCAGTAAAAGTGTGAGCAGTTTTTAGATATGTAAATGACGTTGTTAAAATATGAAATTTTCTAGAATGATAGAGGATGTGCAGAGCTTCATTTTGATATATCATGGGTAATTTTTAGAGCTCTGTGTAATGAGTTATTAGTTTGTAAAGTTAAGAGTAATTTCTGGAAGTTTCAACTAGACAGTAAGGAAAATTTTAAAACTGGGATTGATATGACGTGTTCTGACTTTTGGAGACATTTTCTATGAAAGTGGACTTGTCTAGAAACACGTGAGAGTTGGAAGCACATTATTTCAATTTTTGTGCATTTATTTATGAATTTTCAATGTTTAATGAAAATTTTGGGAATTTAAGGTTATGTCGGAAAATGATTAAATAGGGTGATTATAATTATACCCTAATATGATAAAGTTTTAAAAGGGATTAACATGATAAGTTAGACCTTATTATCATGTTTGAATGTATATATGAAGTAATGGTAATCATCCCAAATTTATAGGAGTTCACAAGCATGCACGCACCCCGAAGCAATTGGACGTTGTTGAGGTTACTACACAGTCAAGTAGTAACTCTCATTCTCTATGACATGTGTATGCTTGTATGTTAATTGCCATGATTGTGGATTCGTGTCTTGTACATGTGGCTATTTATATTCAATATCATGTTTTGGCCATTAGCATTTGCCTTCCTATGTGCTGAGGAACTTGGAACCGATAAGGTTCTGCGTTTACCTTCCTATGTGCTAAGGAACTTAGAGCCAGTAAGGGTTTGCGTTTATTTTTCCTTGGGTTAGGGAATTCGGGACTTGTAGGATCCTGCGTTATATTTTACTAGCACAGTGGAATTTGGTACTCGTAGGGTCCTGTGTTTATATCTTTCCTATAGAAATCATAGAGAGAAAGATAGAGTATTTATATACAAGAGAGTAATGACTCATTATGATGATTGATTCTCTAATCACTCATAATTCCTATAATCCTTGATTATATGCAATACTAATTAATTATAATATATTTACACCGATATATTTCCTAACACTTCCCCTCAAGTTGGAGCATAGATGTTAATCAAGCTCAACTTGTTACAAGAAAACATAGTATAAATAAATCCAAACAAAATAATGTTCTTCATGAGACATTGAATCGACCAACAAGTTCGTTACATCCAAGAATAGTTCAACCAAAAGTCACACTGAGGACATTCAAAAGAAATGATCCAAACACCTTTACCAAGAGTTTGAATAACAAAAAATACCAAACTAAAGTAGAAGCTGCAACAAACAGTCTCACAAGGGACCAAACAATACTCCAAATGTCTCACCAGAGGCAAAGAACAAACAGGTCACAAAAGGACCACCAAACTCCTCACCAGAGGACGCAAAGCACAGCAGATGCCAACAAAATTACCCAACCACAAGCATAGCATTCAAGACAAAATAGCACTTCACAACGTGTTGGAAAAGGTAACAAATGAAGAACCCAGCCACTAGAGACAGGTGAACATGCATGAAACAAAAGGCCGACAGTGCTGAAATAATAGACACAACTGAACCTAGTTTCACAACGCAACCTTCGAAGCAAAGAACCGGCCTACACATACCGGGAATGAAAGCTCGACGCCGGAGAACAAAGCAAGGCCAGAAAATAAGTGCAGCAACCAAATGATAGCAAACGTCACATTAGTGACCAAATAGAAGCAACAATCATCCCAATGACCAAATAACACTTCCACAACTGAAAAGCAAATAATCACTTAACTCGAAACAAATTGATCAGAAAACTCGCTAAAACAACACTGGAACGAAGACGAACAAGCAGATGGATGAATAGTTCCTTATGAACAGTTTGGAACAGTGCCAATGAATAATGCACAAACAATACCCAAACAGTGTCAAACTGTACACCATAATGACACACAGTATCAAATAGTGGCATACAATACCCACACAATGACGTACAATACTTATGAACATTACTGTCAGACTGGACCCTTGCTTTCTTCTTCACCTTTGCCATTCACCGATTATTCACTGATCATCTTCTCCCCCAAACCAGAAACAAAGTAACCACGACATTGAAGAGCGCCATGGACTGAACCATGGTAGACTTGGAGAAATGATATAGTTGCAGCGTCGCGGACAGAACCTGAACCACCTTCATCTTCTTCACCAACTCACCATACTTCGTGGTTGACCTTTACAAATCTTAGTAACAGCAAAGAAAACTCGCCTAAATTAGTAAAACAGGAACATCAAAGAACTCGCCGGAATCTTCTAACTTCGTCGGAAATGTAGAGACAACTCAGAACACTCGCAGGAATCTGCAAACTTCATTGGAAATGTAGAGCACCACAAGATTAAAGAGTCGTCAGAAGCTAGAGAAGTTCAACAAAAACTATAAAATCTCGTCGGAATCTAGAAAATATCGTCAGACTCTGGAATATTCGCCAGAAAATGGAAATTTCACCGAAAATGACAGCAAAATAACAATAGTGGTAGTCTAGCCAGAATCTAAAAAAGTCTCACCAGAATCTGGAAAACACAACCAGAATTTGAGAGCATCACCAATCAGAAAAGAAGATTTGACACCAGTGAAGGAACCACTGTTGGAAACCAAGATGACACGAGCTCAAACAGATCGGAGACGGGCCACTGGCCAATGTTACTGTTCATGCTACAGTAACAGTGGCCACTAGAAAAAACTCAAATTGGCTAACAAATAACAATCCCTAATCCCTGATACCATGTAGAAATCATAAAGAGAGATAGAGAAAATATACTCTCAAATGAATGTGTTTATTCATATGCTCAATAGGGTATTTATATACAAGAGAGTAATGACTCATTATGATGATTGATTCTCTAATCACTCATAATTCCTATAATCCCTGATTATATGCAATACTGATTAATTATAATATATTTACACTGATATATTTCCTAACATTTCCTAATAAGGAATTCATGACTGGTAAGGTCCTGCGTTTATTTTCCTAGCACTATGGAATTCAGGACTTGTCCGGTCCTAATGCATTGTTGGACTTGTAGGGTCCATTTGTAGCAAACAGAACATTTATGATATATTGTTTGTTGTTGTTGTGCATTTATCCTGAATGTTAATTGCTATGTCTGAATTGTGGTTTTTTAATTATCATATACTGCTTTTCATAGAGATTAACATGTTACTCTGAAATTCAATTGTGAATCTTAGACTTGCATAAAAGTAGAGGTAGTGGATCAGGACGGAAGCAAAAGGATGTGCTGTAAGGCGGGAAGAAGAAGGTTGAACTCATGAGGAGTTTTGTTTAAGTTTTGTGTATATTTATTTTGGAGTAATTTTGATGGTTTGTATAAGTACTTTATTTTTTAAAGTATTTTTTGGGATGTTTGTAAATAAAATATCCCAGTGGGGAGAAGTTTTAAGCATTACCAAGTTTATGTTTTATAAATTTTATGAGTTACTCAATCATCCAAACCATATCCACACGCTCTATTGCGTAGCAACTTTGATATAGGACGGTTGTGATAAGGGCGTGTTACACTGTTGCCTTTGGGCATTAAGTCTAGTTAAGCTCAATTAGGTGCTTGTATACAATAGGGGCCAGGAGAACATTGATATGTATAGATTCAAACCATTACTATCAATAAGATATTTAGTTTTCACGTTTGAGACTTCTAAAAATGCTTATTCATGTAAATCCAAACAAAACTCTCTCTCAAATTTAGCTTGTTTAACTTAAATCATGATTGAAAAGTTAGTTTTCAAGGCTCCTATATTGCTATTCGATGTAAATTGCAACCTCAATGCGTAAAGTGGGCAAAATAAAACTAGAATTCAGGTAACCCTACTATTGGTTTCATAGACCAAATGCTTTCCCTCAAAACTACGACGTTTAAATGAAATACCCTGAAAATCTCATTTATGATAAGTATCATATTGAGTAAATAATACCTATTGAAATAGGTGAATATGAGGTCTCAAAGACCTTGTGGTGAATTTATCTTATTTTTGGGGTAATTACTCTTGAAAATAGAATAATTTGCAATTAGGTCCCTAAAACGTTTGGAAGTTTGCAAATAGGTCCCTAAACGCATTTGCGGTGTTACAGATTTATATAAGGCCCATTAGCGATGCGGCCCAATAATAAGGGGATCTATCATGATCGCCAACAGATCAGATAAGATCATAACCAACCTACAATCAAGGAGAGAATCAAGGGAAATCTCTATCACAAATAAAGGGCCCATGAGCCCAAGACCACCAGGTACACTCTATATATACGAGTTAAACCCTAAAGGTACACATCTTCTATATCTACGCTCTACTCTCTCTCAATTGCATATACTGCACACAGAGCACACACCCCACGCCCTTTGGCTAATAGCCATCCAGTATCCTCGAACTACGTGGACTTTGATCCTCTTCGAGTACGTAGGCCCTAGGAATCGCTCCTAGGTCAAGTCCCAATCAACATCAACATCCTAGCCCCTCAGGGCTAGACAATCTGTGTTCTACACCGAACAGTGGCGCCGTCCAGTGGGGATCGATAAACTTCGATTCCCATGACCAAAAATGGTCTATACAAAAGCAAAATCTCCCAAGACAAAGACGCAAGCAAATGCAGTGCGGTGGAAAGTCAAAAATTAAGGGAGCTATTCGCATCTCTATCTCTACAAAGCGACAATTAGAGAAGAAGAAGCAGCAATCAAATCCCTTTACACAAGGGGAAGGAGAAATAAATTTTCTCGAAAATATGTCCAAAACAAACAAAGAGAAACCCAATAAAGCAATATATGTACATTTAGAAAAGAGGGTTCAACCAATTATGAATGTGGTTAAGCACAGCTGCTTGATGACGGACACGGACACGCCCGGCGGGATGAATGGCAACGTTAGGGCTATTTCTCATCTCGCACCTGGTTACCCCTTCCGCATTTTCCCTCGTCGCCACCTTGTCCAACGGCGGCTTTGAAATCGCATCCTGCAATCAATCAATTTATCGATTAATGGAATTGTCGGTCGACGGAATCACCGAAAAGGAGACATAATTATTTACTTTGAGAATATCGGCGAGTGTGGTCTTTTCGGCTTTGTCGGGAGGCGGGCATTGAGGATGGCCGCAGGCGGCGGCGGCCTGCAACACCGCCGGGGACAATGGTGGTACGGCCGGTGGCTCTCACCCATTACTGAATTGCGGCGGCATCACCCCACTCCACGAGCCTATCTCTGCGGCTTGCGAATTTGAAGAGCGAGATTTCCCGGGATTCGGCCGCGAATTTCGGGATCCATGGCCGAGAGATGAGCGAGGTATGATGAATTACAAAAGCATCGGAATTCATTGACAAATCCATTAACGAAGTCCAAAGAGATTCCTTTGCCCTCTAATTTCAACCCAGAGGTATGTATATTCTCTGGTCTAAGCAAACCTACACCGAAATTGTGGCATCTCAGTATCCTTTTTCACAATGGAGTTGGAAAACGAACACAAGGCCAATATGGGGGAAAACCTTCGCGAGTTCGGATCAGAGATGGAGAGTTGGTCTGCTGCTCCAAAATGATTCACTCTATCCATTATTCAAATCCTTCAGATGCTCGAGTGAGGGGTTGGAGAAGACAAGTCGGCCAGACGGCTTGAAACCCTTAAAAATTTACACACGGGGACCTAAATGAAAACCTAAAAGGTTTCTCACGGGGACCTAAGTGAAAATCTCAAAAGGTTTCATAAAAGGACCTAAGTGAAAGCCTCAAAAGGTTTCATAAAGGGACCTAAGTGAAAATCTCAAAAGGTTTCATACGGGGACCTAAGTGGAACTCCTAAAAGGTTTTGGAGAGGGCGAAATGCGAATTTTATTTACGCAACGTCAAAAGTTTGGAAGCAAAATGCGGACCCGGTTACACCATATTTGGTTTAAACCCCGCTCGCATGAATTTTGACGGCGGACCCCGTTACACAGAACCTAGGTAACATCCGGCGGCTCAAAGACACGAACTACCGGTGCAGGGCAACACAATGGATAAACCGAGTCGGGGTTACGACACCCATAATGGAAGAAATTGATAAAAATTTAAGTATCCTGGAAATTGATAGGCGAAGAAAGGGTTTAAGTATCCTCAGAAGAAATTGATGATCCTCGAAATCAAGATTTTCATGATTCGATTCTCCTTGCTCGCTGAGGAAATACTGCGCAAATTGTTCGTTCCTCTGCTCTTCGATAATGAAGGGGAAGATGGCCAGCGAGAGAATCTTCATTCCTTGACCGAGATACATCCAGCTTGGAAGCAAGGGCCTCGGCGAGATGGTGACTATGACGTTGGCATGCGAGCATCGGAGCCGAGATCAAAGTTTTGAAGGAGGGAACCGGGTTCAACGAACAATGCCGAGATTATGGATTTTGAAGAAGGACTCGCTACCTAAAGTCCATTGCTTGTAACCGACAAGAGTGACAGGGAGAAACCTCGGTCAAGTTGCGGCGAGAGACCCTACGTGTAAGGATCATATCACCGATCGCGGCGGTTCCTTTATGATTTCATCAAACCGAGATACAATACGGGATGGAACCAAATGCCGAGATGCCGCAAAGTTCCGAGGTTTGAATTGTGGGGATGCTTGGTGCTAAAAGCAGTGTCGGGATACTGTCATATACAAGACCGAAACCAAATTCTAAAAGCATGGATATCTCAGCCGACAAGGCCGAGATTATTTCGGGAGGATCCCGTGTCGCTTATTCGATTGAAGATGGAGGGATGCATGGTTTGAATGCTTGGTGATCCGATTCTTGACATTCCATCGGCCGAGATCACCGAACCAGAGATTCAAAAACTTTAACACGCCGGCGTTGAAAGGCATTAAGTGCCATATCACCACCACTTGCAAGGATATTAGCGCATGTGCGGAGTGCGCACACGTTAGGCGGGATATGTACATGGTAGGCTCCATGAGGAGACTTTCTGCTTTGTTTCATAGCCATCAATTAATGGCTTTGGAGCCAAGTCAACCTATTGTTTCATCGATATTAGCGCATGTACATGGTGCGTATGAAACAACAACTAGAGTGTCGGATAAATGTCACGATAGAATGCCAAGAGAATATACACGAGTCGAGATAAATGACCACTCGTATATGGCAATTACACTTGGCGATCGAAAGAATGATTACGCCCAAAAGACCCTTTCAAGCGGCTTTTCCGGTACAAAAAAGGAGATTAGATCTTTGTGGCTCTATGTACCGGGAGGAAGGGCATCAAGCTGGATTTGGATCGTGAGTTCGAACAAAGCAACTTCACATACAACAATTACATGAGCATTCGACACTGGATGTTCACATGCAACAAGATACACTCGGTCTTAGAGATGGAACCCTCTGGAATGTTCTCCAACAATCAAACCTTTGTTCTCGAGTTTTCCACTGGAGATCCCGAATCTTTTGTCGGTCATGAGAATTAAATGCCGCGGACAACTTGAATACCATTTTGACATGGTGAGGTCTCAGCGCCACGTGTGGTGTCGGTATTGATGGAATTTATAAGAAGACCTTTTCAAGGTCCGGCTAGTATTGGAGAAATTGCATGTAAGCCGCCTGCTGCGGTTATATATTTGGTTTCATACTTTCACAATCCTTGCCAAGCCAAGAAATTTAGCATTCAATTTCTTATGGAAGTCTTAATATAGTTCCAATATTATGTGATGGCTTGCAACACATCACATGGAATTTTCATCCCAGAATTTGAAGATTTTGCAGCTGATGCATCCTTTCTGGACATACGGTCTCCTGATCAATTTAAAAGCCTTTTGAATAGTTCTAGGGAAGACTCTAAGCTGAAGGAGTTACTTCTACAGGATAACCTTGGTATATTCGTGCACCTACTCGGTTGAGATTTTAATGGCCCTGCGCATAGGCCTTATTCCTCCATTTATCTCAACAATGTTGAAGACTTAAAGTTGTTGACCATGTAGTTGAAAGTATTTATAATCTTGTTCAAGATTATTTTATAGACAACTTATAGCCTACATCTTTACGACGAGATCAATGACAAAGGAAGCCATGGAGATGGCCATCCATCAAATATTGGTACTCCCCTTGTTGCTAGTGTTAAACATCTAAGGCCAATCTCCGGCAAGACCATATTGACTATGGTTTTCGGTTTCGACGAGCAAGTGCATGGCACTCCAACACCCAGTTGGATGGGGCTGCTTGAATTAGAGAGGATTGACGTCAAGCAAGGCGATGTTGCCCCCATATGTTAACACTTCTTGGCCAGCCATGTCTGTTAATTCTTTGGAAGTCTCCCATGAGATCATATCAATATGACCAAGGCGGAAGAAGTTAAAGTTGTGCCCAATACAAAAGTAATTCTCAACTAGTTTCTTCAAGAATTTCATATTAAGCGGTCACATTCCTTCTAATTTTAAGTCCTTCAAGCCACTCACTCACTACTCCTCTACTATGGACAAAATCGAGGGCACGAAAATGGCTAGAGATTTCGAAGTTGCAAGGCGTCGTCCCCGAACCATAGAAGTTTGGCGTGGGAAGGATTGCACTATTTTATGATTGGCGATGCTTATGGCTTGTAATTACCCTTGGGAAAAATGAGCGGGAAAAGCACACCTCTTTGGATGTTTGGGACCTCGGCTTCTTCTTACCTTTTAAAGTTCTTCTCTCGAGGCCAGGGATTCCAATATTTGTTTGCTAATACAGAGGTGGCGGTGAACATAACGGTCTCGACGTGCGTGACCTCGAGAATGGATATGCGAGGCGGCGGGGATTATTGACCTCAGCAAGTGGAGTTGCCTTTCGATAACCATTGCATGGGGCTTTTTTATTCAACAAGTGGAGTTACACCGAATCTGGTTAAAATCCCGGCACCGTATTGCGGCGACAATCCCGCCAATTCTATTTACATGTGTGAATTCGGGGTAAACAAACTCGTTTTGAGCAATCCAGACAATCACGAACGGTCGATTCGGGTTGGTAAATCGATACATCCGGCAGCTCAAAGACACGAACTACTAGGTATGGGGGCAACGAGAGGACCTAAACAAAAATCTCAAAAGGTTTCGTACGGGGACCTAAACGAAAATCTCAAAAGGTTTCGTACGGGGACCTAAACGAAAATCTCAAAAGGTTTCGTATGGGGACCTAGGTGAAACTCTCAAAGGTTTCTCACGGGGACCTAAGTGGAACTCCTAAAAGGTTTTACAATGAGGGACTAAAATGAAACTTACGCAAATCATGGGGTCGCACGGAGCAAGTCAATTGCATAGTACTTCTTCCCAGATTGAGCAAACCGTGACAATTTAAAGTGTTTTAGAAGCTATATCAATTCAATGGCGATTAAATCGATTTTGATTCCAACGGTTCGGCGTCTCTGATGGTGGTAGATGGAAATCCTCATAGTCACAGGTTTTCCTCTTTGCTCCGAAGGGATTTGGTTTGCTCTCTTGAATTGACCTACGCAATGCTTTGACATTCAAAGTTAGAAAAAATTGGCTCTGCGGAAATTGCTCGGTCAAATGGGCGCGAAATCCTCTTGGGAGCCGAGATCTTGGAAGACGACATGCAGACCTGAGGTCGATTTTCAAAGCAATCGGAAAGCCGAATATATAATACCTTTCTCAGAGCCGAGCGTCTGCACGGTTGGCGAGGTTACAACACGAAGACCGGTGGGATCATTTGAAGGCGGGGATTGTTTTACTACCCGTTACTTTATGCGCGCCTCAGAGTGGTTTGGCGATCTCGCCAAACCTCGGGCGGAACTTGTGAAGATAGTGAAGCCATCCCGAGCCAAGAGACGACATGGGAGGCGAGTCGCACGAGATCTATTGATATCGATGAAGAAAAATGGGATTGTGATCCCATCGAATGCATCGTCCGTTGGAGAACTCGATCCTAGTAGTGAACTCGGTTGATGATTTGACTTCATTTCCGTTCTATGCTTTTGGAGCCGGAATCAAAGCGCGTCGAATATGTACGAGATATATCATGGGCGGTTAGTATGTCAGGTTATGAAGGAGGTATTAGATTCCGCAAGAGTATATGTTGCTTGCGCGGTTCTGTGCCCTTACGAAGAGGACCTATATAATTTGATAAAATTCTGGCAAAGAGGATTTCGAGTCTTCGACACGGGAAGAATGGTTGACACTAAAAATATCAGAAACAAGGAGAATATAACTTAGGAAGCTCTTCGGAAGGCTCAACTAAAAGGCCGAGATGACAAGAGGCGGCTTGCCGTCCTTCTAATCTTGTAACCAAATTAAATGATTTTAGATTGGAGACACATCCACTTGAAACTCAGAGCACTGAGGCTAACTTCTATATCCACTTGGATGGTGAAACTTCTCACGACTCAGAAGAAATCAATGCATCTACTGTTGCGAATCTGTCCAGCTCTATCATGGAAGATTTAAGCAAGGATGAGCCGACTTGTACATCAAATGAAAAGGATTGGAGCAATGGACTAGTTAATCCGATAAGTCATTCACTTGAAATGAAGAAACGGATACTCATATCGGCCATAGTAGGCCGGTTATAAATCCGGAAACAAGAATTGAATCCGAGAAAGTGGAAAATCAAGACAAAGCAGTGATAGATGATCTTATTGCAATAACGTCAGAGCTAGAGCATCTTGAACAAGAATTGGATCGACAAGCATGCTTGATTGAAATGGTATTGAATGACCAACATTCCGTTGACTTCTACCTTGACCGAGCAAGGAATGACTCAAATCTAAACAAGACTTCCTTGTTGAAGTTTGAGCCGGTGCGATCTTTGTTAGAAAACCTCGGAAGAGAAAAGAGAGACCTCAAGAGTCTCTATTCTCAAAAATTCCGAAGCACGGGGTTATTCGGGTTATATGCCGAGATGATAAACACCAACGTGTTAGCCGACGTTGAAGTCGGCAAAAGATCTTGAGGAGCATCAGCGATCTCATCCTTCCACACCGGTATGGCGAATCATCTTGGGAGCGTGGCAGATCAATTATCAAGGAACCACTACTTTCTGCTCTCGGATAAGGAGCTGAATAGCTAGTGGGTGATCCAAGAAAGTTTTGGCGAGTCAAGATGGACCTCAGGTCTTTCTCGTTTTCATTTAGGCCATAAAATGAAGTCTCACTTCGGGGATGATGATTATTCAGGAAGATCTTAAGGCTATCAAGTTTCTCTCTCTTGAGCTTGCACATCGTTTATCACATCTAACCACCTCCAAGTGCTTATGGGAAAACACCCAGCATTGGGTTGGAAGGATTGACTTGCGCGACCGAGGTGACTCACAAGGATCTCTTACCTATCAAAAATGAAGAAGCCGAGATCAAGCACACAATGAGAAGTGCGTTTTGAATCGGCCGTCTTTGGGCTTGCTAGTTTTTATCGGTTGAAAGGGTGGAGTCTTTGATGCTCAATCGAAGGACATTGATGAAAGCATGGAGTATTGTTTATCCGCCATGTCAAGGCGCGGTCTTGTCGAGACAAATCTCGGCGGCATATTAAACTTCCGGCTAGGATTCGACTCTATTCTTTGAGGCAAGCAAACCAAGAAAGATGTCTTCAAAAGCATTTAAAAGAAGTGCCAAAAGAAGTCGAGGCGGAGTTTTCTTTCACGACAAGAAGAAAGAATGATGCCATTAAGCTTGAAGTCGAAAGCGTCAAACCTTTAAATATTCTTCTCTCCCATGGTGTTGAACCACAATTAAATCTGTTTCCATTTGGACCAGGATAAGCGTGGAGTTTTGTCCCTACGAAAGGGATGAAGACGCACCCGGTACTCGGGCTCCGTGTTGAGACGGCAATGCGCCAAATCTATTTCATGCGGTTAAATCCGCGCTCCTTAAGTGGACCTCGGATCGTAAAAGGAATCAAGGGTTACGACACCCATAATGGATAAACAAATCCGGGGTTACAACACCCACAACGGAGAAACGAAGTGCGGGTCACGACACCCGAACGGGTTAAGGGTTACGACACCCACGGCTAGCAAAGCGAATTCGGGTTACAACACCCGAACGGACCACGGTTACACCAAACTGGTTAACATCCGGCTCCGTGAAAAATTTTGAAAGGCGGACCCGGTTACACAAATCTGGTTAAAATCCGGACTCAGCGTAGAGTTTTGAGATAAAGTTATACGGTTAAATCCACGCTTCCATAACCAATGCGGAACTCGGTAACACGAAAGAACGATTAAATCCGCCTTTCCATGGTCGATTCGGAACTCGGATAAACCGGCCATGTTCCCTAGTTGGAACCGGATACATGGAAAGAGCACGCCGCGGGCCATCGAACCCGGCTTTCGGTCAAGCGAAGCCGTCACGTAGCTTTCGCAACTCGGTCGCTTCCAAATACGCAAGGCCGCTGTTATCGGCCCTTGCAAATATTTTGGACGATTAACGACATGCTACGTACCGACAAGGGAATGGATAAAGACTCGGGTTACTCAACCCAAGTCACACTTCAACCACAGGGCACAAAGCTAACACCGGGCCAATGAGCCGGGTTTTCAAACTACACGAGGCGGCGTCATCGGTCCTTGTATTAACAAGAGTAAACGAGTCAGGGTCCTTAAACTACGTGAGGCATTGTCGAGACATGGCGGCCAAACAACTCATTGTGGCCAAGTACAACGAAAGGTCGGGCCCGGGGCATTCGGCGGGAGACCTAGTCCTACGAAAGAGCGACGTCAGTAACAAAAAAGCCAGAGATGGCAAATTGGCCGCAAATTGGGACGGCCCCTACCGGATTAAGGAAAAACTCAACAGAGGAGCCTACGTTCCAGAAAACCTGGCTAGGAAACAAATCAAGAGGACAAGGAACGGCGACAGGCTAAGGATCTATTATAGCTAGGCCTAGTCGTAGCCGAAATGCCGCAACGGACACCTCATGTCCAAATTGTCAGCTTTGTAAAGCTAATCATCTCTAGAATTAATAAAGGGTTTATTAACCGAATGTTCAATTCTAAGAGTGCTTAAATGATTCGCTGAATAAGCAGACCGACACCGAGGTCCATACGCCGTGCTTAGACAAGGCCCATGCACCGGTATATATTTTGATGCATCGAAATTGACACCTAAGTAAGAAGGCGAATAGTCATCTTGGACCCCGATCGAGTCCACTTGGTCAAAGTGTGTCCCCGACGACGACCACGGATGAGCATGTGACAATTTGCCCTTACCACGGTTTAAAATCCCGGATAACGACTCGAACCTCGTAGCGTGGTATATTTAGACACCCCTACTCATGCTGGTTTACGACGTTTCGACACCGAAGAGTACTAAGCGGACTCTAATTATTTAAAGACCACAGCTAGGTCTAGAACTTGACTATGTGCAGCTTATGCATAAAGTTAAAAGTACACAATGGACCAATTACTTGAATTTTCATTCATAAGGTTAATTGTTCAAAAGTACACACAAAGCATCGGCATCTTAGAAACAAAAGGAAAAGGAAGAATAAAAGAAAGAACTTCTAGCTTGAAGGGGTTGCCTCGTCCACGGGCGCCCCGCCCCTCCGAGCCAACCGGAAGCGGTGCCACGGAATCCCAACAAGTGAGCGTGTCACTAATTTGTTCTCTAATGAGGTATACCGGAGCTTTACTTGAAGGTTGAGAATGACAATAAAAGTGCCATTAAGTTTTACGAGAAATTTGGGTTTAAACATTGAATATGTCCAAGATAATGGCCCTTTCCCCTAGGCACAAACCATTGGAATTTCTGATTCTCATGAGTAACACTTCATATTATCATAGTGATATATATGTGTTTGTCATTATTGTTGGACCACGTAACATTTTTCTCTCTTAATCCATTGTCATCTATCTTGTCATAGAAATTATTAACCATGCATATGTGTGTGTGTATTTTGTTAAATTCGGGGTCTTTGAAGTCAGAGGGTTAGTGCTCATAATCATCAGGTGATTACGTAATTCAAGACTTCGAGTAATAAAGAGTTTGAACCACTAATAAAATGTATTCAATGGTTTTAAAGTTCTTAGAAAAGCCCATTCAAATTATAGGATCAGATCCTGTGTGTTTGGATTAAGTTTTCAAACTCTTTATAAGAGTTTTTACTTCTTAGGACCAAACATGACTCGTGGTTTAAAATCATTGTTAAATAATACATTTGAATTGTGTAAATACAAGACCTTACACTAGTATGGTATCAGAATTTAAGGTAAGGCTCACGCTCGTCTGGTATCATAGCTAGGGCGCCACACTTAGTGGTATCAGAGCTTGAGGGTTTATTTGGTTTGAAAGAATGTGTCACTTTGTTCTGGACTTAGAGCAAGATGTCGCAACAATGTTGGTATCAGAGCTTAAAGTAAGGTGTTACATTAAGTGGTATCTGAGCCCACCTTTTCTGAAGTTCGATCTACTGATGGAGCGTTTTACATTCTATAATATTTGTCAAAAATTATTTTAGGGTTTCGCTTAGTCACCTAGCTTGAAGTTTGATTACCATTTAAATATTCGATAATTGTAATAATTATGAACATTTAAAATGAGAGTAAAAATGTCAATATCGTTAAATTTAACATAACACTATTACATATACATATGTATATACAAAAAAAGTGTGGGCCCAATTACAAAAAATAATAGTGCTAGGATAAATTTAACAATGTTGGCATTTTTGCTCCTGCTTTCAATATTCAAGTGTGTTTTTACACCTACAGAATATATATGGTGTTGGACACATTTTGGTAAAAGTTCATGGTTATTTTTACACCTTCACCCTTTTATATTTATAATTGTGATGGCTTATGCAAATCATATTTATAAATATTGACAAGACTGGAGCCCAGGGAAGGGTTAAAGGGCTTAACTAGTCCCTAACAGTTAACACTTGTTGTCCAAATATGTAAAGGTGGTATGCCTATGTGGCATCCACCTCACCCTTTTTTTCTCTACATCAATTGTCAGATTTTTTTGTAGGAGTTTTTTTTTTAAAAAGAAAAAAATCATATCCTCTCATGTAATGTCATATGTCCTTGATATCAGCCTCAATTGAATTATTTAGAGAGATTAAAAAAATCTAAATAAATTACTTAATTATATATTAATTTTTAACTCTAGCAATTTTTTTTTTTAAAAAAATGATAAATATAAAATACATTAAAGTAATTTATTTAACTTCTTTAGTCTATCAAATTAAGCAACGGCCCAAACTAGTATTTTTTTTTAAAGAAAATAGTATATCAGTAAAATGAAACTTCTGTAGTACCCCTACCAAACAAAATTATGTCATTAAAATTTCTCTTACTATTGAAGGTTTTAAAATATCTGGGCTTTGCGGTTAGTGTGTCTTCTATCCGGGAGTAGAAAGTTTAATGCCTCATCACTTTTGTGATCTACATTACCTCCTAATTTTGTTTAGCATTGTTTAAGTAAAAGACTTGACAAACTTTTACAAAAAATACTAGTTCTCGTAGTTGATTATATTTATCAGTTGATTAGTATTGTGTTTATATTTATCATTTTTTCAAACTATTTTGTTTTACTTATAAACTAATATATAATTAAGTAATTTATTTAGCTTTTGTAATCTCTATAAATAACTCAACTGAGTCTTATATCAAGGACTTAAGACATTGTAAGGAGGATCTATTTTTTTCTTCTTTAAATCGTAACATCCCATTTTTAAAGTGGAATTTTTTTTCAATCGAGTAGAGCATTGGAGCGTAAGAGTAACTGATTCACATTCAAGCATTAACCATAGTGTAACATAGTATTGATAAAATCATCCTATTGTTCTCAAAAAGTAATTACTAAATAAACAAAAGAAACATCTTCGGCCAACGATCTAGTCGTGTTGCTTGCCCCGCTCCCCAATCCTTGGTCCTCCGAACCCTGAAGCTACAGCTGAGATCCAATTTACCCCATTGGATCTCAGGTAACGGTTAACCTTATGCTCAAATAAAACAGTATATGGACAACAGATATTCATGAACAATACAGCATATCACTTCATAAGCACAGAGCATATGCATGATCATAACAATGACAGAACATAAGCACAGAGCAGTATGTAAAGTCCCATAACAACATGTTTGCACATACCCAATGCCACGATACAACACGTGTCCTCAGCGCTAGGAAAACTCAAAACGGTATTATCATGACTATAACCCGTGTAAAGTTGTATGTATAATGACGACCCTAAACAGAGCTCGGTATATGAACGTATCTATCACATATATGTATATGAGCAGCACAGAGTTAGTGTTACAGTACGCGTTTGTACCTTCGTTGACGGTATTACTCGGTATGTTTGACGAAAATAGTACTTTTGACGGAAAACAGACGTCGACAAAGGTACGGCGGTTGGTGATCACGTATATCCTATAAGGATAATATCACGTTTATCAATATCCAACATCATAACAGGCATTTTAGGTACAAATTACTTTGATGTAGCACCTCAAACTCCGTCGATTTTTCTAAAACTAAGTGTCAACTGACACACTAAACGGTATGGAATTTGGGGTGTTATATTTTGGTATCAGAGCTAGTTTCAGAGCATGTTTTGGACATCAAGGTTAGGAGTACTGATATAATACTGGTTATGTGATACATATACCCTAAGGAAAAGGGTTGGACTCGGGTAAGTCAAAACCCAGAGATAGAAGAGATGGCACAGAATATGGGTTTTGTTGCTAAACTCTAGGACTTCTGATGTGGAAATCGAAGTCTGAGTTAAATCCCCGCCCAGTGTTTCAAGGGGAGGTGGTACAAAGAAATCGGTATTGCTTAAGTTTTCCTATAGACAGTAGCTTAGTGTTTAGATTTCCATGTAGAAATAGTAACCTACTGTTTAAGTTACCCTGAGG
This sequence comes from Acacia pycnantha, assembly GCA_025563575.1. Taxonomy (NCBI): domain Eukaryota; kingdom Viridiplantae; phylum Streptophyta; class Magnoliopsida; order Fabales; family Fabaceae; genus Acacia; species Acacia pycnantha. The sequence goes on along the minus strand of JAMWYP010000416.1, from coordinate 153,888 downwards.
GGACAATCCCTGCCTAGTAGAGGCCGAACACCATGCGTGCAACGGGGCGTGGCTCCGGGGACGAAGGTCTTTGATTGAGTCCTTGACGGTGGTGACCGATAAATAGGAAAGGGAAAGTACCTAGCATTTATGGGGAGGCAGATATGTTGTACTAGTACCTATGAGAGTTGTCGGTACTCAGTTGTATGTGTACCAGTATTAGTACTCAGATCCGATAGGCGCTTTAATATTAAGCATGCTTAGGCGAGAGAAATCTCAGGATTTTTAACCATTGGGATGTATCATTAGGATTTGAGTTCCTTTGAGCTAAAGGCCTAAATACCTTGTGGTATGAAACATGGTGATCCTTTCGGATACCATGAGAGTAGATAAAGTGATAGGCTTGAAGAAGAGATAGTGCTTAGGTCAAGATATGACTGAGCATTGCCTAGGTTCCAGTACCTAAGAGTAGGAACCCTGGGGAAGTATAAGTGAGGTTACCTTAGGTTTCCATACCTGAGAGTTAGTTCCTTAACGGAACCATACGATAGATAAAACCCCAGTAGCCACGGGTTATGGTTTCAAGGTGGGACCAATAACCCTAGAGATGTTAGTAGCCAATAGATTTCCCTAAGAAGTGTGTGGTTACCTGATAGGGAAAGATTGAGATAAAAATGTTGCCTAGAGTTGGACTGATAGTGAAAGTCCGTAAGTAGAATGACCCCAGATAAGATGGCAGACATAGAAACAGCAGATTACGAAACCACTAAAGGGTAGGAACCTGATAACGATCCGAGTTCTTGTTATTAGGGTATTTCTTGTATATATGTACATATATGAATGAAGATGTACGTAACGGTGGTATTAGTATACAAAGAAGTGGTATCAGTAGATAATGTGGAGGTATCAAAGCATATTGTGGTGGTATCAGTGCACAAGGTGGTGGTAATCCGTACACATGGTGGTGGTATCAGTACACCTAGTACTGGTATCAATATTATCATTATGCTTAATTAACAAAACGATAATAAGCATATGTATGAATTGAGGCTGTAACATGACGAACAATTAAGCATAAAGTCCTGCATTAGATTTTACATGATATCAGAAAAAAAAAAAAAAACTCATAGACTTGTGTAGAGGCAAGGCCTTACACTGTTATGATAAAACGAGTCAATTTTACATGAGGGATTGAGCTGAGCCAATTTATATAATATATTATCAATATAAATTTTTGTGTGTGGATATTATTTAAAGACATTTTTGGTGTGATAGAAAACTTTCCATTTTCTAGCCGCCACTGCAAACCCTGATAACAAGAATGTCTACTGATGATTGAATATTATTTCACTTATTTGTATATCTTGGTTGATAATTTAGGAATGTTTAATAGAGAAATAATGGGTTTTATTACTTAATTGGGCTTTAGGCTTTTAATTAGATTAAATTCGTTTTTGGTAATAAAATTCCAGATTTACAATGCTTTACTATTTTCGCCATAACTTTTGATCTAGATATTGGATTAGCCTGATTCTTCTTTCGTATTTTAGATTATTCCCAGAGCTACAATTATTATGAAGACTTAGAAGGTTGATTGGGACAAGAAGATGGACGCAATTGGAGCTAAAGACAAACACATTTTTCTGGATTTTTATTTTGCCCGAATTTTGTAATAAAAGACCAATTTTAGAGGTTTTCTACTTATTAGAGGTTTCCTATTTTTTAGAGATTTCCTATTTATTAGAGGTTTCCTATTATTAGGGGTTTCCTATTTTTAGTCATCTCTCCTATATAAGGAAGATTAGATGGTGGCTACAAACATATTCTCAATTATGCTTTACGAGACTTTTGGATTAAATTAGAAGCTTATTATTTTCTCTGAATTGTTCATCATGTTCATGTTCTTCTTCATCTTTTCTTTTGAGTTTTTCTTAGCCATGCTTGGCTAAGCTTTTGTGGTTGACCCATGGATTGAGGATTCTGTGAATCCAGATGGCCCGCACTTCAATCGGTAACGTAATTTGTTTCTGTTTATTTTAATCGGGTCCAATTATGATTGCGGAATGGGTATTAGATTTAATACCAAGATTGATATCCCAAGGACATAGGTCAGACCAGGTTATAGAGAGCGTTGTGCGATCGCACATCGAGCTTGCCATGAGTTCGACCAAATGCTAGGCGATCGTCTAGTCGAGGGAGTTTCTGGATAAACGCAGAGATTTCGGTTTGTCCAGAATCAATCACGAGTTCGATTATTATGTTTTTATCCAATGAAGGTTATGGAATTCCAATTTTGGGTTAATCGTCTTTAATCTGATTAATCTCATTTTCTTATATTCTGTTCTAGCTTTGCTTCACTTTAATTACCTTGAAAAACTCCCCCATTCTGGTTACTGTGTTACTTGTTTACTGTTGATTTTGGACCCACTGTGAATTCCTTGAAAAAAATGATCCAGGTTTCCTATACTACAAATCTTTGAATCCGGGTTATTTTGTGAGGGCTCGGCAACTCTCATTATCTACTCTTGAAGAAACTCGTATACCTACGCAACATTACTCAACGAGAATAAAAGCTGGTGGCTAAGGAAGAAGAAACCCTAGAAGATAAAGGAGAAACTGTGATCTCTCTGGTTAGCCTGGATAAAGAGCAGCATCTGATGCAGTTGAGGGAGTTCAACAGTGGATTCTTTGCTGCTTGTCAGCTTCCCAACAAGAACTATGATAACGATGTCCATGATTCTGGGAATTTCACCCAACTATAGGTACTCTGCTTTTAACCTGTTTAAATAAACCCTATTCATTATTCCATCGTTGCATTTGTTATGAACTGAGGTTACCAAAGTGTTCGCCACGAAAAATAGATTGGGAATAAGGTTGGAATAAATAATTTTTGAAAGGCACTTTGGTACATAAAATCAAGCTTCTCAAAATCGTGAAAACTGCCAGTTTTAAAACTCTGGAGGCAGTCAGCTTGCATACAAGGTTTGACTGAGTTAATGGCCTCCAAAAATTGTGAAACTTTTTATATTTAAAGTTCACACGAAGAGCTTTAATTTGATAAGTAGTTTGTAATTTTTTTAAATTTTATACAAGGAGATATGATTTTTACAAACTGACCTAATATTCTGGAAAGTTAAATCTGGGCAGTAAAAGTGTGAGCAGTTTTTAGATATGTAAATGACGTTGTTAAAATATGAAATTTTCTAGAATGATAGAGGATGTGCAGAGCTTCATTTTGATATATCATGGGTAATTTTTAGAGCTCTGTGTAATGAGTTATTAGTTTGTAAAGTTAAGAGTAATTTCTGGAAGTTTCAACTAGACAGTAAGGAAAATTTTAAAACTGGGATTGATATGACGTGTTCTGACTTTTGGAGACATTTTCTATGAAAGTGGACTTGTCTAGAAACACGTGAGAGTTGGAAGCACATTATTTCAATTTTTGTGCATTTATTTATGAATTTTCAATGTTTAATGAAAATTTTGGGAATTTAAGGTTATGTCGAAAATGATTAAATAGGGTGATTATAATTATACCCTAATATGATAAAGTTTTAAAAGGGATTAACATGATAAGTTAGACCTTATTATCATGTTTGAATGTATATATGAAGTAATGGTAATCATCCCAAATTTATAGGAGTTCACAAGCATGCACGCACTGAAGCAATTGGACGTTGTTGAGGTTACTACACGATCAAGTAGTAACTCTCATTCTCTATGACATGTGTATGCTTGTATGTTAATTGCCATGATTGTGGATTCGTGTCTTGTACATGTGGCTATTTATATTCAATATCATGTTTTGGCCATTAGCATTTGCCTTCCTATGTCTTTGAGGAACTTGGAACCGATAAGGTTCTGCGTTTACCTTCCTATGTGCTAAGGAACTTAGAGCCAGTAAGGGTTTGCGTTTATTTTTCCTTGGGTTAGGGAATTCGGGACTTGTAGGATCCTGCGTTATATTTTACTAGCACAGTGGAATTTGGTACTCGTAGGGTCCTGTGTTTATATCTTTCCTATAGAAATCATAGAGAGAAAGATAGAGTATTTATATACAAGAGAGTAATGACTCATTATGATGATTGATTCTCTAATCACTCATAATTCCTATAATCCTTGATTATATGCAATACTAATTAATTATAATATATTTACACCGATATATTTCCTAACACTTCCCCTCAAGTTGGAGCATAGATGTTAATCAAGCTCAACTTGTTACAAGAAAACATAGTATAAATAAATCCAAACAAAATAATGTTCTTCATGAGACATTGAATCGACCAACAAGTTCGGCCACATCCAAGAATAGTTCAACCAAAAGTCACACTGAGGACATTCAAAAGAAATGATCCAAACACCTTTACCAAGAGTTTGAATAACAAAAAATACCAAACTAAAGTAGAAGCTGCAACAAACAGTCTCACAAGGGACCAAACAATACTCCAAATGTCTCACCAGAGGCAAAGAACAAACAGGTCACAAAAGGACCACCAAACTCCTCACCAGAGGACGCAAAGCACAGCAGATGCCAACAAAATTACCCAACCACAAGCATAGCATTCAAGACAAAATAGCACTTCACAACGTGTTGGAAAAGGTAACAAATGAAGAACCCAGCCACTAGAGACAGGTGAACATGCATGAAACAAAAGGCCGACAGTGCTGAAATAATAGACACAACTGAACCTAGTTTCACAACGCAACCTTCGAAGCAAAGAACCGGCCTACACATACCGGGAATGAAAGCTCGACGCTAGGAGAACAAAGCAAGGCCGGAAAATAAGTGCGACAACCAAATGATAGCAAACGTCACATTAGTGACCAAATAGAAGCAACAATCATCCCAATGACCAAATAACACTTCCACAACTGAAAAGCAAATAATCACTTAACTCGAAACAAATTGATGAAAACTCGCTAAAACAACACCGGAACGAAGACGAACAAGCGAGATGGATGAATAGTTCCTTATGAACGGTTTGGAACAATTGCCAATGAATAATGCACAAACAATACCCAAACAGTGTCAAACTGTACACCATAATGACACACAGTATCAAATAGTGGCATACAATACCCACACAATGACGTACAATACTTATGAACATTACTGTCAGACTGGACCCTTGCTTTCTTCTTCACCTTTGCCATTCACCGATTATTCACTGATCATCTTCTCCCCCAAACCAGAAACAAAGTAACCACGACATTGAAGAGCGCCATGGACTGAACCATGGTAGACTTGGAGAAATGATATAGTTGCAGCGTCGCGGACAGAACCTGAACCACCTTCATCTTCTTCACCAACTCACCATACTTCGTGGTTTGACCTTTACAAATCTTAGTAACGAGAAAAAAACTCGCCTAAATTAGTAAAACAGGAACATCAAAGAACTCGCGGGAATCTTCTAACTTCGTCGGAAATGTAGAGACAACTCGTAACACTCGCGAGAATCTGCAAAACTTCATTGGAAATGTAGAGCACCACAAGATTAAAGAGTCGTCGAAGCTAGAGAAGTTCAACAAAAACTATAAAATCTCGTCGGAATCTAGAAAATATCGTCGACTGGAATATTCGCCAGAAAATGGAAATTTCACCGAAAATGACAGCAAAATAACAATAGTGGTAGTCTAGCCAGAATCTAAAAAAGTCTCACCAGAATCTGGAAAACACAACCAGAATTTGAGAGCATCACCAATCAGAAAAGAAGATTTGACACCAGTGAAGGAACCATTTGTTGGAAACCAAGATGACACGAGCTCAAACAGATCGGGAGACGGGCCATGGCCAATGTTACCTTTCATGCTACGATAGCAGTGGCCACTAGAAAAAACTCAAATTGGCTAACAAATAACAATCCCTAATCCCTGATACCATGTAGAAATCATAAAGAGAGATAGAGAAAATATACTCTCAAATGAATGTGTTTATTCATATGCTCAATAGGGTATTTATATACAAGAGAGTAATGACTCATTATGATGATTGATTCTCTAATCACTCATAATTCCTATAATCCCTGATTATATGCAATAGGTAAGGTCCTGCATTTATTTTCCTAGCACTATGGAATTCAGGACTTGTCCGGTCCTAATGCATTGTTGGACTTGTAGGGTCCATTTGTAGCAAACAGAACATTTATGATATATTGTTTGTTGTTGTTGTGCATTTATCCTGAATGTTAATTGCTATGTCTGAATTGTGGTTTTTTAATTATCATATCACCGTTTTCATAGAGATTAACATGTTACTCAAATTCAATTGTGAATCTTAGACTTGCATAAAAGTAGAGGTAGTGGATCGGGACGGAAGCAAAAGGATGTCTTTGTAAGGCGGGAAGAAGAAGGTTGAACTCATGAGGAGTTTTGTTTAAGTTTTGTGTATATTTATTTTGGAGTAATTTTGATGGTTTGTATAAGTACTTTATTTTTTAAAGTATTTTTTGGGATGTTTGTAAATAAAATATCCCAGTGGGGAGAAGTTTTAAGCATTACCAAGTTTATGTTTTATAAATTTTATGAGTTACTCAATCATCCAAACCATATCCACACGCTCTATTGCGTAGCAACTTTGATATAGGACGGTTGTGATAAGGGCGTGTTACCTTTGTTGCCTTTGGGCATTAAGTCTAGTTAAGCTCAATTAGGTGCTTGTATACAATAGGGGCCAGGAGAACATTGATATGTATAGATTCAAACCATTACTATCAATAAGATATTTAGTTTTCACGTTTGAGACTTCTAAAAATGCTTATTCATGTAAATCCAAACAAAACTCCTCTCTCAAATTTAGCTTGTTTAACTTAAATCATGATTGAAAAGTTAGTTTTCAAGGCTCCTATATTGCTATTCGATGTAAATTGCAACCTCAATGCGTAAAGTGGGCAAAATAAAACTAGAATTCAGGTAACCCTACTATTGGTTTCATAGACCAAATGCTTTCCCTCAAAACTACGACGTTTAAATGAAATACCACAAAATCTCATTTATGATAAGTATCATATTGAGTAAATAATACCTATTGAAATAGGTGAATATGAGGTCTCAAAGACCTTGTGGTGAATTTATCTTATTTTTGGGGTAATTACTCTTGAAAATAGAATAATTTGCAATTAGGTCCCTAAAACGTTTGGAAGTTTGCAAATAGGTCCCTAAACGCATTTGCGGTGTTACAGATTTATATAAGGCCCATTAGCGATGCGGCCCAATAATAAGGGGATCTATCATGATCGCCAACAGATCAGATAAGATCATAACCAACCTACAATCAAGGAGAGAATCAAGGAAATCTCTATCACAAATAAAGGGCCCATGAGCCCAAGACCACGGAGTACACTCTATATATACGAGTTAAACCCTAAAGGTACACATCTTCTATATCTACGCTCTACTCTCTCTCAATTGCATATACTGCACACAGAGCACACACCCCACGCCCTTTGGCTAATAGCCATCCAGTATCCTCGAACTACGTGGACTTTGATCCCTCTTCGAGTACGTAGGCCCTAGGAATCGCTCCTAGGTCAAGTCCCAATCAACATCAACATCCTAGCCCCTCGGGGCTAGACAATCTGTGTTCTACACCGAGCAGGTGGCGCCGTCCAGTGGGGATCGATAAACTTCGATTCCCATGACCAAAAATGGTCTATACAAAAGCAAAATCTCCCAAGACAAAGACGCAAGCAAATGCAGTGCGGTGGAAAGTCAAAAATTAAGGGAGCTATTCGCATCTCTATCTCTACAAAGCGACAATTAGAGAAGAAGAAGCAGCAATCAAATCCCTTTACACAAGGGGAAGGAGAAATAAATTTTCTCGAAAATATGTCCAAAACAAACAAAGAGAAACCCAATAAAGCAATATATGTACATTTAGAAAAGAGGGGTTCAACCAATTATGAATGTGGTTAAGCTCAGGCTGCTTGTGATGACGGACACGGACACGCCGGCGGGATGAATGGCAACGTTAGGGCTATTTCTCATCTCTTGCACCGGTTACCCCTTCCGCATTTTCCCTCGTCGCCACCTTGTCCAACGGCGGCTCGCGAAGTCCAAAGAGATTCCTTTGCCCTCTAATTTCAACCCCGAGGTATGTATATTCTCTGGTCTAAGCAAACCTACACCGAAATTGTGGCATCTCAGTATCCTTTTTCACAATGGAGTTGGAAAACGAACACAAGGCCAATATGGGGGAAAACCTTCGTGAGTTCGGATCAGAGATGGAGAGTTGGTCTGCTGCTCCAAAATGATTCACTCTATCCATTATTCAAATCCTTCAGATGCTCGAGTGAGGGGGCGGCTCAAAGACACGAACTACGGTGCAGGGGCAACACAATTGGATAAACCGAGTCGAGGTTACGACACCCATAATGGAAGAAATTGATAAAAATTTCGAGTATCACAGAAATTGATAGGCCGAAGAAAGGGTTTAAGTATCCTCAGAAGAAATTGATGATCCTCGAAATCAAGATTTTCATGATTCGATTCTCCTTGCTCGCTGAGGAATGCTGCGCAAATTGTTCGGTTCCTCGCTCTTCGATAATGAAGGGGAAGATGGCGGGCGAGAGAATCTTCATTCCTTGGCCGAGATACATCCAGGCTTGGAAGCAAGGGCCTCGGCGGATGGTGACTATGACGTTGGCATGCGAGCATCGGAGCCGAGATCAAAGTTTTGAAGGAGGGAACCGGGTTCAACAGAACAATGCCGAGATTATGGATTTTGAAGAAGGACTCGCTACCTAAAGTCCATTGCTTGTAACCGACAAGAGTGACAGGGAGAAACCTCGGTCAAGTTGCGGCGAGACCCTACGTGTAAGGATCATATCACCGATCTGGCGGCGGTTCCTTTATGATTTCATCAAACCGAGATACAATAGGGATGGAACCAAATGCCGAGATGCCGCAAAGTTCCGAGGTTTGAATTGTGGGGATGCTTGGTGCGTAAAAGCAGTGTCGGGATGCTGTCATATACAAGACCGAAACCAAATTCTAAAAGCATGGATATCTCAGCCGACAAGGCCGAGATTATTTCCGGAGGATCCCGTGTCGCTTATTCGATTGAAGATGGAGGGATGCATGGTTTGAATGCTTCGGTGATCCGATTCTTGACATTCCATCGGGTAGAGATCAGCGAACCGAGATTCAAAAACTTTAACACGCCGCGTTGAAAGGCATTAAGTGCCATATCACCACCACTTGCAAGGATATTAGCGCATGTGCAGTGCGCACACGTTAGGCGGGATATGTACATGGTAGGCTCCATGAGGAGACTTTGTTCTTGTTTCATAGCCATCAATTAATGGCTTTGGAGCCAAGTCAACCTATTGTTTCATCGATATTAGCGCATGTACATGGTACGTATGAAAGCGACAACTAGAGCATCGGATAAATGTCACGATAGAATGCCAAGAGAATATACACGGAGTCGGATAAATGACCACTCGTATATGGCAATTACACTTGGCGATCGAAAGAATGATTACGCCCCAAAAGACCCTTTCAAGCGGCTTTTCCGGTACAAAAAGGAGATTAGATCTTGTGGCTCTATGTACCGGGAGGAAGGGCATCAAAGCTGGATTTGGATCGTGAGTTCGAACAAAGCAACTTCACATACAACAATTACATGAGCATTCGACACACGGATGTTCACATGCAACAAGATACACTCGGTGCCGAGATGGAACCCTCTGGAATGTTCTCCAACAATCAAACCTTTGTTCTCGAGTTTTCCACACGGAGATCCACGAATCTTTTGTCGGTCATGAGAATTAAATGCCGCGGACAACTTGAATACCATTTTGACATGGTGAGGTCTCAAGCGCCACGTGTGGTGTCGGTATTGATGGAATTTATAAGAAGACCTTTTCAAGGTCCGGCTAGTATTGGAGAAATTGCATGTAAGCCGCCTCACGGGATCCAATGGAGATTGAAGGGCTACAATTTGCGGTAAGTTACGTATTAGATGTTTCTTCCTATCATGCTGACCAAACTTTTGAGGAGCGGCATCCGGCTTCCCATCAAGCAGAGTTGTCATATACAACCAATTCTGTCCCCATTGCTGCGGTTATATCTTTGGTTTCATACTTTCACAATCCTTGCCAAGCCAAGAAATTCAGCATTCAATTTCTTATGGAAGTCTTAATATAGTTCCAATATTATGTGATGGCTTGCAACACATCACATGGAATTTTCATCCCCCAGAATTTGAAGATTTTGCAGCTGATGCATCCTTTCTGGACATGCGGTCTCCTGATCAATTTAAAAGCCTTTTGAATAGTTCTAGGGAAGACTCTAAGCTGAAGGAGTTACTTCTACAGGATAACCTTGGTATATTCGTGCACCTACTCGGTTGAGATTTTAATGGCCCGAAGTTAAAGTTGTCTTGGCCAATACAAAAGTAATTCTCAACTAGTTTCTTCAAGAATTTCATATTAAGCGATCACATTCCTTCTAATTTTAAGTCCTTCAAGCCACTCACTCACTACTCCTCTACTATGGACAAAATCGAGGGCCTGAAAATGGCTAGAGATTTCGAAGTTGCAAGGGCGTCGTCCCAGAACCATAAAAGTTTGGCGTGGGAAGGATTGCACTATTTTTATGATTGGCCGATGCTTATGACTGTAATTACCCTTGGGAAAAATGAACTGGGAAAAGCACACCTCTTTGGATGTTTGGGACCTCGGCTTCTTCTTACCTTTTAAAGTTCTTCTCCTCGAGACCGGGGATTCCAATATTTGTTTGCTAATACATAGGTGGCGGTGAACATAACGGTCTCGACGTGCGTGACCTCGAGAATGGATATACGAGGCGGCGGGGATTATTGACCTCAGCAAGTGGAGTTGCCGTTCGATAACCATTGCATGGGGGTTTTTTATTCAACAAGTGGAGTTACACCGAATCTGGTTAAAATCCCGGCACCGTATTGCGGCGACAATCCCGCCAATTCTATTTACATGTGTGAATTCGGGGTAAACAAACTCGTTTTCAGTAATCATAAACCCGAAATCTCGGTCAGCACGTGAGCAATCCCGACAATCACGAACAGTCGATTCGGGTTGGTAAATCGATACATCCGGCAGCTCAAAGACACGAACTACCGGTATGGGGGCAACGAGGGACCTAAACGAAAATCTCAAAGGTTTCGTACGGGGACCTAAACGAAAATCTCAAAAGGTTTCGTACGGGGACCTAAACGAAAATCTCAAAAGGTTTCGTATGGGGACCTAGGTGAAACTCTCAAAGGTTTCTCACGGGGACCTAAGTGGAACTCCTAAAAGGTTTTACAATGAGGGACTAAAATGAAACTTACGCAAATCATGGGGTCGCACGGAGCAAGTCAATTGCATAGTACTTCTTCCCGATTGAGCACTGAGGTTACAACCTGAAGACCGGTGGGATCATTTGAAGGCGGGGATTGTTTTACTACCCGTTACTTTATGCGCTGCCTCCGAGTGGTTTGGCGATCTCGCCAGACCTCGGAGCAGACTTGTGAAGATAGCTGAAGCCATCCCAGAGCCAAGAGACGACATGGGAGACGAGTCGCACGAGATCCTATTGATATCGATGAAGAAAAATGGGATTGTGATCCCATCGAATGCATCGTCCGTTGGAGAACTCAGTCCTAGTAGTGAACTCGGTTGATGATTTGACTTCATTTCCTGTTCTCTGCTTTTGGAGCCAGAATCAAAGCGCGTCAGAATATGTACAGATATATCATCGGCGGTTAGGAATCTGGGTTATGAAGGAGGTATTAGATTCCGCAAGAGTATATGTTGCTTGCGGCAGTTCTGTACCCTTACGAAGAGGACCTATATAATTTGATAAAATTCTGGCAAAGAGGATTTCGAGTCTTCGACACGGGAAGAATGGTTGACACTAAAAATATCGGCAAACAAGGAGAATATAACTTAGGAAGCTCTTCGGAAGGCTCAACTAAAAGGCCGGATGACAAAGAGGCGGCTTGCCGTCCTTCTATCTTGTAACCAAATTAAATGATTTTAGATTGGAGACACATCCACTTGAAACTCGAGCACCGAGGCTAACTTCTATATCCACTGGATAGTGAAACTTCTCACGACTCGAAGAAATCAATGCATCTGCTGCGAATCTGTCGGCTCTATCATGGAAGATTTAAGCAAGGATGAACCGACTTGTACATCAAATGAAAAGGATTGGAGCAATGGACTAGTTAATCCGATAAGTCATTCACTTGGAAATGAAGAAACGGATACTCATATCGGCCATAGTAGGCCAGTTATAAATCCGGAAACAAGAATTGAATCCGAGAAAGTGGAAAATCAAGACAAAGCAGTGATAGATGATCTTATTGCAATAACGTCAGAGCTAGAGCATCTTGAACAAGAATTGGATCGACAAGCATAGCAGTTGAAATGGTATTGAATGACCAACATTACGTTGACTTCTACCTTGACCGGCAAGGAATGACTCAAATCTAAACAGACTTCCTTGTTGAAGTTTGAGCCGGTGCGATCTTTGTTAGAAAACCTCACGGAAGAGAAAAGAGATGGGAGCGTGGCAGATCAATTATCAAGGAACCACTACTTTCCTGCTCTCAGATAAGGAGCCTGAATAGCTAGTGGGTGATCCAAGAAAGTTTTGGCAGTCAAGATGGACCTCCGAGGTCTTTCTCGTTTTCATTTAGGCCATAAAATGAAGTCTCACTTCGGGGGATGATGATTATCAGGAAGATCTTAAGGCTATCAAGTTTCTCTCTCTTGAGCTTGCACGGTGTTTATCACATCTAACCACCTCCAAGTGCTTATGAGAAAACACCCGGCATTGGGTTGGAAGGATTGACTTGCGCGGCCAGAGGTGACTCACAAGGATCTCTTACCTATCAAAAATGAAGAAGCCGAGATCAAGCACACAATGAGAAGTGCGTTTTTGAATCAGCACCGTGTTGGGCTTGCTAGTTTTTATCTGGTTGAAAGGGTGGAGTCTTTGATGCTCAATCAGAAGGACATTGATGAAAGCATGGAGTACTGTTTATCTGCCATGTCAAGGCGCAGTCTTGTCGGACAAATCTCGGCGGCATATTAAACTTCCGGCTAGGATTCGACTCTATTCTTTGGGGGCAAGCAAACCAAGAAAGATGTCTTCAAAAGCATTTAAAAGAAGTGCCAAAAGAAGGCGAGGCGGGTTTTCTTTCACGACAAGAAGAAAAGAATGATGCCATTAAGCTTGAAGTCAGAAACGTCAAACCTTTAAATATTCTTCTCTCCCATGGTGTTGAACCACAATTAAATCTGTTTCCATTTGGACCCCGGATAAAGCGTGGAGTTTTGTCCCTACGAAAGGGATGAAGACGCACCCGGTACTCGGGCTCCGTGTTGAGACGGCAATGCCGCCAAATCTATTTCATGCAGTTAAATCCGCGCTCCTTAAGTGGACCTCGGATCGTAAAAGGAATCAAGGGTTACGACACCCATAATGGATAAACAAATCCAGGGTTACAACACCCACAACGGGAGAAACGAAGTGCAGGTCACGACACCCGAACGGGTTAAGGGTTACGACACCCACAAGCTGTAGAAACGAATTCGGGTTACAACACCCGAACGGACCACGGTTACACCAAACATGGTTAACATCCGCTCCGTGAAAAATTTTGAAGGCGGACCCCGGTTACACCAAATCTGGTTAAAATCCGGACTCCGCGTAGAGTTTTTCCAGATAAAGTTATACGGTTAAATCCACGCTTCCATAACCAATGCGGAACTCGGTAACACTGAAAGAACAGTTAAATCCGCCTTTCCATGGTCAGTTCGGAACTCGGATAAACCGGCCATGTTCCCTAGTTGGAACCCGGATACATGGAAAGAGCACGCCGCGGGCCATCGAACCGGCTTTCAGTCAAGCGAAGCCGTCACCGTAAGCTTTCGCAACTCGGTCGCTTCCAAATTACGCAAGGCCGCTGTTATCGGCCCTTGCAAATATTTTGGACGATTAACGACATGCTACGTACCGACAAGGGAATGGATAAAGACTCGGGTTACTCAACCCAAGTCACACTTCAACCACAGGGCACAAAGCTAACACCGGGCCAATGAGCCGGGTTTTCAAACTACACGAGGCCGCTGTCATCAGTCTTGTATTAACACCGGGACCGACGAGTCCGGGTCCTTAAACTACGTGAGGCCTCCGTCGAGACATGGCGGCCAAACAACTCATTGTGGCCAAGTACAACGAAAGGTCGGGCCCGGGGCATTCGGCGGGAGACCTAGTCCTACGAAGGGCCGACGTCGGTAACAAAAAAGCCGAGAGATGGCAAATTGGCCGCAAATTGGGACGGCCCCTACGGATTAAGGAAAAACTCAACGAGAGGAGCCTACGTTCCGAGAAAACCTGGCTAGGAAACAAATCAAGAGGACAAGGAACGGCGACAGGCTAAGGATCTATTATAGCTAGGCCTAGTCGTAGCCGAAATGCCGCAACGGACACCTCATGTCCAAATTGTCAGCTTTGTAAAGCTAATCATCTCTAGAATTAATAAAGGGTTTATTAACCGAATGTTCAATTCTAAGAGTGCTTAAATGATTTGCTGAATAAGCAGACCGACACCGAGGTCCATACGCCTGGTAACCGACACCGAGGCCCATGCACCCGGTATATATTTTGATGCATCGAAATTGACACCTAAGTAAGAAGGCGAATAGTCATCTTGGACCCCGATCGGGTCCACTTGGTCAAAGTGTGTCCCGACGACGACCACGGATGAGCATGTGACAATTTGCCCTTACCACGGTTAAAATCCCGGATAACGACTCCGAACCTCGTAGCGTGGTATATTTAGACACCCCTACTCATGCACTGGTTTCGACACCGAGAAGAGTACTAAGCGGACTCTAATTATTTAAAGACCACAGCCGGTCTAGAACTTGACTATGTGCGGCTTATGCATAAAGTTAAAAGTACACAATGGACCAATTACTTGAATTTTCATTCATAAGGTTAATTGTTCAAAAGTACACACAAAACCGGCATCCTACGCCGAAACAAAAGGAAAAGGAAGAATAAAAGAAAAGAACTTCTAGCTTGAAGGGGTTGCCTCGTCCACAGGCGCCCCGCCACCCTCGGAGCCAACCCCGGAAGCAGTGCCACGGAATCCCAACAAGTCGCGAGCACCTCGTCCGAATTTGGAAAGTAACACATCCTGTCAGCTCAGAATCATGAACTACCAGGCTGGGGGGCAACGAGTGGACAACGATTTGTTAAGCGGAAAAGCGTGTTACTAGAAAGTTTAATGCAAGCTCGGACAAATATCCGAAATGAACACGTTGAAGAATTTGCACAAACAGTAAGTATTTTCCATTTATTATGATTTGCTTACATGTTATTAAATGCAGGAATATAAACCAGACAATTAGCCTGGAAAATTGCTACGAAAGAAAATTAAGATGGATGGACGAAATCCATCCCGGTTCGTGGGAGCCGGGTGTCACAGACAATCATGGCGAGAACTAGAGGGGTGTTCCCAAGAGTCTCGCGGCGGCGGCTACCGCTACCCGGATCCTCGAAGGGCGGGACACTAACCGGCACCGTGATTCATCCGAGATCACTCTTGGCCCCATGTCTACCACCTCGAACCCTTATGTCGTCGGTCCTCACCACGGCATTCCTAGGGCCGGAGGTTACCACCTCGGACCTTTAGGACGTTGGTCTTCACCACGGCATTCCTAAGGCGGAGGTTACCACCTCGGACCCTTAGGTCGTCGGTTCTTACCGCAACACTCTTAGGACCGGAGGTTATTACCTCGGTCGCCCTTTTTGGACATCGGTATTCACCACCAGTCCTCAAGCCATAGGACGCCAACATGGCACTTCACGAGACGCAGGATGCCACCCCGGCTCATCGGACCTTGCAACGTTACCACGTACACAGGGAAATGGGCTCAGCAAATTCTAGCCCGACGCGGACATCAGGAGATGGTTAACACCTCGGATGACTTATCCAGGACATCATACACCCCGGCAGTCCAAAACTTTGAACTACCGGGATGGGGGGCAACTGTTACGGATTTATATAAGGCCCATTAGCGATGCGGCCCAATAATAAGGGGATCTATCATGATCGCCAACAGATCAAATAAGATCATAACCAACCTACAATCAAGGAGAGAATCAAGGGAAATCTCTATCACAAATAGAGGGCCCATGAGCCCAAGACCACCAGGTACACTCTATATATACGAGTTAAACCCTAAAGGTACACATCTTCTATATCTACGCTCTACTCTCTCTCAATTGCATATACTGCACATAGAGCACACACCCCACGCCCTTTGGCTAATAGCCATCCAGTATCCTCGAACTACGTGGACTTTGATCCCTCTTCAGGGTACGTAGGCCCTAGGAATCGCTCCTAGGTCAAGTCCCAATCAACATCAACATCCTAGCCCCTCAGGGCTAGACAATCTGTGTTCTACACCAGAACATGCGGGTTATAAAATACCCTGTGAAAATTATAAAAAGGCAAGTAAATAATAGGTAATAATATTGTCCCTAATTTAGGTAATTTGTTAAATTATTACCTTGAAGAAATAAAAGGGGAAAAGTTAAAAAGTATTATAATGACCAAAATGCCCCCATAAATGTTAGTATAAGGCATGAGACATGAAACCACTAATGTCAGTGCAGAAGTTATGAGGAAAGGAGTTATTCTAATTAAGAAAATTATCAACAATTAGTAAGGAATTAATTAAGTAATTATTGGCTAATTACTTAAGCATAAACAAAGGAAAATTCAAAGATAATTACGTAAAACCCTAAAAATAGTGGTTTATGGCTAGAATTAGCATAAAACATATTTGCTAATTAACTGGAAAATATGAAGGGAAATTGGAGAGATTAAGTAATTTTAAGCCTAAATGCAAGAATGGACCAATAAGGGAATTTTGTGAAAATTTTAAGAAAATTGAAATATATAATTAATTAATTAAAAAAATAAATATTTATTATAATTTAAAAAGGGGCCAGCCGAAATTGAGGGGAAAATGAGGATAAGAATGAAAGGAAAAAATATCAAGATATTTGTGCAAGTTGTATTATTTTAATAATATAATTTATGTAAAAAGCGAATAGGATAAATGACCACGGATAGAAATTAAATCCTATCTAGAAAACCATGGACAAGATTTCTAAAGTCAGAGAAGAATATGAATGAGTGAATTTTCATCTCGGACTGGACTGTTTCAGAAGTCATTTCCGTAATCGGTAGAATACTTAGGTAATAAGACGAAATAGGGTAATCTGTGAAAAAAGCAGATAGTCACGAATTGGAGTTGAAGAAAATAAATTGTAACTCAACATCTGGGGATGAGTTGAGAATTATCTGGAAATATTTGGAGTCAGTGAATTTTTGTCCCGGAGTTGATAATTTCGGAAATTTCTTCCGTAACCAACGCGTTTTTCCGTAAAACTTCAGCAGGACCGTTGAAACCCTGTATGGAATCAAAAATTAGGTTAACATAGACATTTCTAATGAGTAAGAGAAGGTCTGCAAAGTTGTGATCCTGAATCTTTGAGATTTTGCGCGATTACATGATTCGGACGCCGATCGGGGACTCTACCGGTAAAGGTTTCTAGAAAGTGGCCACATGGCACAACATAATTGGCTCAACCATTGAATTTTGGAGCCAAGAGGTCGGCCAAACAGATCCAAGGGCCAAGGAGTTGCCACTTCATCCGTGTGTGATCCGACGGTCGATATCCGGTCTGGTAAAGTGTGAATAGTGCATAGAAATTTGCCTGTAAATAGGCATTGAACCTCTTCCAAATCTGCACACCTTTCCTCTCCTCTCTAGTTCGAAATTCTTGGAGCAAAGCAAGGAGAATAAGTCCGGGGAATTTTGCAGCGAAGCTCTGAGTAAGTTTTTCGGTCCTAAGTCTTAAGTTTCCGTAGTTCTTTTGGTAGTTAGTGTAGAAATGCTAGTTTAGTCTTTAATCTTCCAAGTATGATTAGATATCATATGTTAGGGGTATTTTAGTCATTAATTTCGAAAATCATGATGGGGTCGGAGTTATAGCAAAATTTTGGAAGATTAGAGTCAAAGTGGCCAAGCTCTGGCGAAATTCCCCGACTAGTAAGGATAGGGGCAAAATGGTAATTTGTACCTAAAATGCCTGTTATGATGTGAATCATTAATCAATATGATTTATATTTCAAAAATTATGTTGGAGTAGGAGTTATGTTTAAATTTTGGAAGATTAGGGTCAAAGTAACGAAGTGCTGGCGAAATTCCGCCGATTAGGGGGTAAGGGGTAAAATGGTCATTTTGACTAAAAATGTCCGTCGTAATGATAGATGCTTAACAAGTACATTTTTATGTTGATAGGATATCCCTGATTACGTTCTGACCTACTGTCGTGCCGTATACCGACAGAAATACCGTTTACCCTCAACGAAGGTACGTTCGCGTACTGTAACACTAACTCTGATGTTTATGGTATGCATATATGTGGTATGTGTGTTATATAGATGTTATACTTTTTGAATGCATATAGTGGTTAGAGGATATGTCTGTATGTTGGGGGCAACATGTGCGTATCTTTGAGGGCAATGTGTCTTTATCTTTGGGGGCATTATGTGCATCTTTGAGGGCAATATATGCATTGGTTGTGATAGAGCGATTGTATGTCTTGTGATATTGTGAATGCACATTGTACGTATATGTATATGTAAATATGAGGTTAACCGTTACACAGGTGCAGTATCCATTGGACCTCGGCCCTTAACATAGCGTCGGGTTCGGAGGGCAGGGGCCAGGGAGAGAGACAAGCAGGCCGCGTAGAAGTTCCGGGTGAAGACTTCTTTTGTTGTTCCGGCGGAAGACTTTCTGTTTTTACTCTTTACTTTTGAAAACTCTCGGTCACTGTACTGCTTTTGTAATTAGCCAGTGGGCATTTTGAATATAAATATCAGTTACACTCTTGCTCCGATGCTCTACTCTGATGAAAAAAATTTTATACTGCTTTTGAAAAACGGGATGTTACATTTTTGGCATCAGAGCAGTAGTCCTGGCATGAATTTAACAAAGTTATTACTGACAGTTTGGTACCGAAGGCAAGGCTAGTCTACGTGGGTGTGCCAATCAGTCGCCATGAACTCGGTGAGGCCCCCATGGTAGACACTTACCTAGCCATTCTGTTCGGTTAACAGAGTTAGGTTCTAAGCCTTTTCAAAAACTTGGAGCATATTTTGAAAATGAGTACTGATATAGCCCTAAGTTCGGTGTACCACCTTATTTCGGTATACCAGTCTGCACCGGTGTACCATCCTAAATCGGTGTACCACTTTCTGTGGGTGCATCACTCTAACCCAGAGTTTATGGTGGATCTGGGCCATGCCGGTTGAAACTCCGAGACGAACAAGGATAAGTGCATGTAGTATTTGACTCATGTAGAGAAACTCCTGATACGTACTTCCGTACCCATTTTTGAGTAGAAAGAACCAACGAGATTCTGACGAAGGAAAAAGAACGAGTCATGGCAAACTTAAGAGGAGCAGGAGCTCCCAGAGACCGAGGTAGAAGAGGAGGCAGGACGGCCTCCATGTTGCGTTCCATGTTTCTTAGTCATATTCGACCGTGATCTTGTCATTGAGTAGGAGGTATCTTGTGTTGCCATGGTGTATGGGCGCCATGGTGACATGTAGTATATCTTGTGTTGTCATGGTGTATGGGTGCCATGGAGACATTTTGGTATCTGTGGTGTTGACCGCGGTGTGTGGGCACCTCGGGAGACACTATATATCAAAGTATGATATGACAAGATCGTTGCGGTCAAACCAAAGCGAATTCTTGATCACCAAGAGGAGCGGCTGGCAGACAAAGTAGAGATCCAACGCGTATGGTCCGAAAACAGGATAGTACGAAGTTTAGTGGGTAGAGTGCAAATTTCGAGGATGAAATTTTATTTAACGGGGGCAGAAATGTAATACCCTGAAAATCTCATTTATGATAAGTATCATATTGAGTAAATAATACCTATTGAAATAGGTGAATATGAGGTCTCAAAGACCTTGTGGTGAATTTATCTTATTTTTGGGGTAATTACTCTTAAAAATAGAATAATTTGCAATTAGGTCCCTAAAACGTTTGGAAGTTTGCAAATAGGTCCCTAAACGCATTTGCGGGTTATAAAATACCCTGTGAAAATTATAAAAAGGCAAGTAAATAATAGGCAATAATATTGTCCCTAATTTAGGTAATTTATTAAATTATTACATTGAAGAAATAAAGGGGGAAAAGTTAAAAAGTATTATAATGACCAAAATGCCCCCGTAAATGTTAGTATAAGGCATGAGACATGAAAACACTAATGTCAGTGCAAAAGTTATGAGGAAAGGAGTTATTCTAATTATGAAAATTATCAACAATTAGTAAGGAATTAATTAAGTAATTATTGTTTGAGCAAAAATTAAGTAATTATTGGCTAACTACTTAAGCATAAACAAAGAAAAATTCAAGGATAATTATGTAAAACCCTAAAAATTGTGGTTTATGGCTAGAATTAGCATAAAATATATTTGCTAATTAATTGGAAAGTATGAAGGAAAATTGGAGAGATTAAGTAATTTTAAGCCTAAAGCAAGAATGGACCAATAAGGGAATTTTGTGAAAATTTTAAGAAAATTGAAATATATAATTAATTAAATAATTAATTAATTAAAATAAATAAATATTTATTATAATTTAAAAAGGGGCCAGCCGAAATTGAGGGAAAAATGAAGATAAGAATGAAAGGAAAAAATATCAAGATATTTGTGCAAGTTGTATTATTTTAATAATATAATTTATGTAAAAAGCAAATAGGATAAATGACCACGGATAGAAATTAAATCCTATCTAGAAAACCATGGACAAGATTTCTAAAGTCAGAGAAGAATATTAATGAGTGAATTTTTATCTCGGGCTGGACATTTCTTCCGTAACCAACGCGTTTTTCCGTAAAACTTCAGCAGGACCGTTGAAACCCTGTATGGAATCAAAAATTAGGTTAACATAGACATTTCTAATGAGTAAGAGAAGGTCTGCAAAGTTGTGATCCTGAATCTTTGAGATTTTGCGCGATTACATGATTCGGACGCCGATCGGGGACTCTACCGGTAAAGGTTTCTAGAAAGTGGCCACATGGCACAACATAATTGGCTCAACCATTGACTTTTGGAGCCAAGAGGTCGGCCAAACAGATCCAAGGGCCAAGGAGTTGCCACTTCATCCGTGTGCGATCCGACGGTCGATATCCGGTCTGGTAAAGTGTGAATAGTGCACAGAAATTTGCCTATAAATAGGCATTGTACCTCTTCCAAATCTTCACACCTTTCCTCTCCTCTCTAGTTCGAAATTCTTGGAGCAAAGCAAGGAGAAGAAGTCCGGGGAATTTTGCAGCGAAGCTCTGAGTAAGTTTTTCGGTCCTAAGTCTTAAGTTTCCGTAGTTCTTTCGGTAGTTAGAGTAGAAATGCTAGTTTAGTCTTTAATCTTCCAAGTATGATTAGATATCATGTGTTAGGGGTATTTTAGTCATTAATTTCGAAAATCATGAAGGGGTCGGAGTTATGGCAAAATTTTGGAAGATTAGAGTCAAAGTGGTGAAGCTCTGGCGAAATTCCGCCGACTAGTAAGGATAGGGGCAAAATGGTAATTTGTACCTAAAATGCCTGTTATGATGTGAATCATTAATCAATATGATTTATATTTCAAAAATTATATTGGAGTAGGAGTTATGTTGAAATTTTGGAAGATTAGGGGTCAAAGTAAGGAAGTGCTTGCGAAATTCCGCCGATTAGGGGGTCAGGGGTAAAATGGTCATTTTGACTAAAAATGTCCGTCGTAATGATAGATCCTTAACAAGTACGTTTTTATGTTGATAGGATATCCTTGATTACATTCTGAACTACTGCCGTGCCGTATACCGACAGAAATACCGTTTACCGTCAACGAAGGTACGTTCGCGTACTGTAACACTAACTCTGATGTTTATGGTATGCATATATGTGGTATGTGTGTTGTATAGATGTTATACTTTTTGAATGCATATAGTGGTTAGAGGTTATGTCTGTATGTTGGGGGCAACATGTCTGTATGCTGGGGGCAATCTGTCTGTATGCTGGGGGCATTATGTCTGCATGCTGGGGGCAATATGTCTGCATTGGTTGTGATAGAGCGATTGTATGTGCTGTGATATTGTGAATGCCTGTTGTCTGTATATGTATATGTAAATATGAGGTTAACCGTTACACAGGGTCCGTATGCATTGGACCTCGGCCCTTAACATAGCGTCGGGTTCCAGGGAGCCAGGGCCGAGGAGAGAGACAAGCGGCCGCGTAGAAGTTCATTTGAAGACTTCTTTTGTTGTTTCGGCGGAAGCCTTTTTTTGTTGTACTTCACTTTTGAAACACTCGGTTACTGTACCGCTGTTGTAAATTAGCCAGTGGACATTTTGAATACATATATCAGTTACACTCTTGCTCCGGTGCTCTACTCTGATGAAAAAAAAATTTATACTGCTTTTGAAAAACAGGGTGTTACATTAAAGGCCTTTTATATTTTAGACAAATAAATACATAATGTCTCCCTAATAAAGCCAGACAGACTAAGAAAATTAAAGTGGAGACAAAAGAAAAAAGGAAATGCTTTATAGCAATGCTTGCTTTTGCCTTTTCATTTTTAAATGTCGCCTCAGAAGTCATTACCAGCATTTCTACTTTGGTAATGTAGAAATCGCAGTTACCATTTTAATGTAAACTGCAAAATCTCAGTACGTAAAATGTGCATAATAAAGCTGGCATTCAGGTCACTCTACTATTGGTTTTAGAAACCAAATGCTTCCACTCAAAACTGCTCCGTTGAAAGCTTTTTTCTAAAGGCACTGGAATATTGTCGGTTCAAGCCTTTTCTCCTCGGCTCAAAAGTTATGGGCTGATTTCCTTAATTCCAAAAGTGGGTACACCCAGCCTCATCAGGGAATTTTGATCCACAAGTTTATGCTCGGTAGTTTATAAGACCATTAACAAAATTCTTCTGAATCGCCTCACCACGATTCTAGCGAAAGTCATAGGCCCGTATCAAACCAGCTTTGTCCAGGGAAGGAGTATTATAGATAATATCATAATCTCCCAAGAAGTGATACACTCAACGAGAAGAAAACAAGGAAAAGGGAGATGGAACTTAAAATCGACCTTAAGAAAGCTTTTGACAGATTAAGATGGGACTTCATTGCAGATACTCTTAAGGATGTAGGTCTCTCGGAGAGTGTGATCAAACCAATAATTTCCTGTATTACTACTGCTACTATGCAAGTGTTATGTAATGAAAAACCCTCTAATGCTTTCTCCCTTCAAGGAGGCATTAGACAGGGTGACCTCCTTTCACCATATACTTTTGTACTCTACATGTAGCGTTTATCACATGTTATTGCATCTGCTGTTAGAAATGGAGAATGGAAGTCAATCAAGATGGGGAGAAGAGGTGTCCCTCTCTCACACTTGTTCTTCACTGATGATCTAATTATCTTTGGGCATACTACCGAAACACAAGTACAAGTGATTGAAAAAATTAAACATGCCTTCTGCAAATCCTCAGTATATTTCTCAAAAAAGTCCCTAGGATAGTTCAAAGAAGTAATTGCAATCAAAGGAAATATCTGCAAGCCGAGTCACTTGGAAAATACTTGGGTGCGCCACTCATTACAGGTCGGGTTTTATCTAGCACCTACGAATACATATTGGAGAGAGTCCAAAGCAAGCTTGCAAGATGGAAAGGTAGATCTCATTCCCAAAGGGGAGCCTGTTTAAAGCTATAATTCACATAATTTATTGACTTCATATCTAGCAAAATAGATGGTTTGTTTAAAGCAATCACTCATATTACATACATACATACATACATACATACATACATACATACATACATACATACATACATACATACATACATACATACATACATACATACATACATACATACATACATACATACATACATACATACATACATACATACATACATACATACATACATACATACATACATACATACATACATACATACATACATACATACATACATACATACATACATACATACATACATACATACATACATACATACATACATACATACATACATACATACATACATACATACATACATACATACATACATACATACATACATACATACATACATACATACATACATACATACATACATACATACATACATACATACATACATACATACATACATACATACATACATACATACATACATACATACATACATACATACATACATACATACATACATACATACATACATACATACATACATACATACATACATACATACATACATACATACATACATACATACATACATACATACATACATACATACATACATACATACATACATACATACATACATACATACATACATACATACATACATACATACATACATACATACATACATACATACATACATACATACATACATACATACATACATACATACATACATACATACATACATACATACATACATACATACATACATACATACATACATACATACATACATACATACATACATACATACATACATACATACATACATACATACATACATACATACATACATACATACATACATACATACATACATACATACATACATACATACATACATACATACATACATACATACATACATACATACATACATACATACATACATACATACATACATACATACATACATACATACATACATACATACATACATACATACATACATACATACATACATACATACATACATACATACATACATACATACATACATACATACATACATACATACATATAGGGTTTATCGTTTGTCATGTCACTTGACATAAGATTATGTCAAGTCACCCCAAAACTACGTCGTTTTGGGAGTTAGGGGAATTAATGAAGGGTGTTTTGGTAAAATTCATGTAATAAATATAAAAACAAAAATACTAAAACACCATTCATTAATTCCCCTAACTCCCCAAAACGGCGTAGTTCGAGTTAGGGAATTTATGAACTCCCAAAACAACGTAGTTTTGGGGTGAATTGACATAACCTTATGTCAAGTGATATGACAAACGATAAACCCATATATATATATATATATATATATATATATATATATATATATATATATATATATATATTCGTATATTCGGTTTGAGAAAGTAGTACGTCATCTAATAAAATCATGTTAGTCTGAGAGAATCTCAGGTATTGAAGAAATTTATTGAATATTTTTCATGAAACTTTTCAGGAAATATATAAAAGATTTCAAAAATTATATGTATGCACTATTTCTAGCTGTATATGTGGCTCCCTTCAAGCCCCATAAGAATCATGCACCTTTACTTTATGTTTGAGTTTACATTAATTTCGAAAAAAAGAGAGTTCACATTAATAAAGTTTCAGCCAACTGATCAACTGAACACGTTAGTAAAGCAAATTGGGTTGTTTCTTGTATAATAAGATGGGACTTCATGGAAGATACTCTTAAGGATGTAGGTCTTTCAGAGAGTGTGATTCAACTAATAATGTCCTGTATTACTACTGCTACTATGCAAGTGTTATGAAATGAAAAATGCTTTAATGCTTTCTCCACACAAAGAGACATTAGACAGGGTGACCCTCCAAAATAAATAAATATATATACAGATCGAATTCGTCTATATATTACTTGCTGGTCGAAAGACGTTAGCAAAGTTCAGTGCTATCTTCCATTCCCTTTTACACAATGCAAAGTACTCTTCTTCCAAACACATGTTGTAATGACATTGAGAAAGTCATTAGGAAGTTTATGACAGAATGTAATAAAGAAAATGGGTAGTTAGTTTACATTTTCTTTGTTAATTGGTTAATTGTATTTAACTTACTTAGTTAAAGTTTGTTTGTTGTATTTCCATTATTAGTTGTAACTGTATCAGTAGGTCCACGTGTAGTCAGAAAGTTGGAGACTATAAGATACAATGTATATTGTACACAATGATTATTCAGAAATTCTTTTTTCTCCAATTTCGACTTTCCTTCTCAAGCTTCCCTTTCCCTTTTTCCTTTCCGAAAGCTCACGATTTCATATCACCTCTACCTTCCTCCAATTCGTCCTCTTCCGATTCATCCCCAAATTTGTCGAATCCATATTATCTTCATCCGAATGAGAATCCATCACTAGTTCTGGTTAATCCGGTTCTCACAGGCCTGAATTATCATACCTGGTCGAGATCCATACGGATGGCACTTCAATCGAAGAACAAGCTCGTCTTTGTGGATGGATCAATTTTGGCTCCGACGATGACGAGCCCAACCTACTCGGCTTGGGTACAGTGTAATACAATGGTCTGTTCATGGCTTGTTAGAGCCATTTCTCCAACGATTTCTCAAAGTGTTCTCTAGATGGACAAGGCGTATGACATCTGGACGGATCTGAAGGACCGTTTTGCGCAAAGTGACATATTTAGAGTGGCTGAGCTCCAGGACGATATGTTTTCATTCCGGCAAGGAGACCTATCGGTGAGTGACTGCTACACCAAACTCAAAATACTTTGGGATGAATACATAACCCTGAGGCCTGTTATACGTTGTGCTTGCAATTTTACATGTTCCTGTGTCAAATATCGTGAAAACGATTATACTCTGAGATTTCTGAAAGGTTTGAATAAGCGATTTGCTTTAGTTAAGTCTCAGATTATGTTGTTAGATCCACTACCTTCTGTCAATAGAGTGTTTCTATGCTTTTGCAACAAGAAAGAGAGATGCCAACCGGAATTGGAGGTGAATCTGTTGTTTTATTCAACAAAGGACCTCCTAGACCTTCGAATCCCCCTTATTCCAATTTTGGTTATAATTCTGGTCGTGGTTCTGGACGTGGTTCTGCCAATGAGAAATTTTGTACCTATTGCAATCGGCCACGTCACATTGTTGACACATGTTATCGCAAGCATGGCTTCCCTCCTGGCTTCAAGTTCCGTAATCAGGGTTCCTCATCGGTCAATCAACTCCATACGTAGGATTCAGTTCCCAATTATGTCCAAGAGCTGAAACATGCATCTACTGGCATTTTACCAACGCCATCTCCACAATTTACTCCGGACCAGTACCAAAAATTGCTTGATCTTATCAAGTCTGGTTCCCCTGCTCCGACTATTAATGCCATCTCATCCTCTCATTAGGATCCAGGTAAAATCCTTTCGATTAGCTCATTTTCTCATACAAATTCCTGGATCATTGACACTGGTGCTACTGACCATGTATGTCATTCTTTAGAACATTTTTCTGGTTATCATTCCATTGACCCTATCCCCATTAAACTTCCTGATCATAGCTCTATTAATGCTGTGGTTTCTGGCACTGTTTGTCTTTCAGATTCCTTAATCCTACATAATGTTTTCTATATACCTAACTTTGCATTCAACATCTTATCTGTTTCCAAGCTAACAAGTGTTGTTCCTTGTTGCTTCATCTTTTTTTCCTCAATTTGCCATATTCAGGAGCTTTCTCATTGGAAGACGATTGGTTCAGCTGAAGTTTTTGAAGGCCTTTACTTCCTCAATCCTGCAAAATCCTCTCCTACTGTTGCTGTGACTACTTCACCAGCTATATCTTCACAAAATTCAACCGATACTTCCTTTGATTTGTGGCATCATAGACTAGGTCACCTTT
Source organism: Acacia pycnantha (assembly GCA_025563575.1). Taxonomy (NCBI): domain Eukaryota; kingdom Viridiplantae; phylum Streptophyta; class Magnoliopsida; order Fabales; family Fabaceae; genus Acacia; species Acacia pycnantha. The sequence goes on along the minus strand of JAMWYP010000416.1, from coordinate 126,176 downwards.
CTTTTCCAACATTACGTACTTTACATCAGGAATTTCCTTTTATTTCTTGTCGTTCTAGTTCATTTCCTTGTGATGTATGTCATATGGCCAAACAAAAGAGGTTATAATTCCCTGTAAGCACATCTCTGAGCAATAGCAATTTTTCTTTAATACATACAGATATTTGGGGCCCTTTTGCTGTCACTTCTCTTCGTGGTTTTAAATATTTTTTGACTATTGTTGATGATTTTAGTAGATATACTTGGGTTTTTCCAATGCAATCTAAATCTGAAGTTAGAGTTCATCTTCAAAACTTTATTCTTATGATTGAAACTCAACACAGTATAAAGGTCCAGATTCTTCGATCTGATAATGGCCTACAATTTTTTATGGATTCATTTTATAAGTCTAAAGGAATCATTCACCAAACTTCTTGTATTGAAACTCCTCAACAAAATGGCATTGTTGAACGCAAACATCAGCACATTTTAAATGTTGCCCGTGCTCTTTTATTTCAAGCCAAACTTCCCAAGTTATATTGGTGTTTTGCTATTAATCATGTTGTTTACCTTATTAACCGTTTACCTTCTCCCATTATCCAAAATTCCACTCCCTTTACCTTAATGTTCAATAAATCACATTCTTATTCTGATTTAAAGGTATTTGGTTGTTATGCTATGCTTCAACTATTATTGCACATAGATCAAAATTTGGCCCAAGGGCTTCCAAATGTGTGTTTCTTGGTTTTCCTAATCATACTAAAGGTTATTTGCTCTTAAATCTTCACACTAATGCTATTTTTCTTTCTAGAGATGTCATTTTTTATGAATCCTCTTTCCCTTATCATATGCATACATCACATGCTATCACTGATGCCTCTCTACCTCTACCCGCTTCTACTTCTCATCTTTCTTTCCCTTGTTCAATTTCATCTTCTTCTTCACCAAATTCTGCTCCTCTTCCTTCATCCCCTGTCTCCTCTCCACCTTCTGACCAACCTGATTCTGACCAATCTGATTCTGTTTCTGCCCAACCTGATTCTGTTTCTTCTCATCCTCTTATACCTGAATCTGCCCCTCTTCGTGTCTCTACTAGACCACATAAAACTCCCAGTTATTTGAAGGATTATTATTGCTCGGCTCTCACTACTTCAGCTGCTCCCTTTTCTTCTGGAGATAAGTATCCATTCTCTTCTTCTCTTTCTTCTTCTTTTTCTCCCTCTTACAAAAATTTTTGTCTTACTCTTTCTTGTGATGATATTCCTACCACTTACCGTCAAGCTTCCAAATTTAAACCGTGGCGTGACGCTATGGATGCTGAGATTTCTTCTCTTGAACAGAATAAGACTTGGATCCTCACTCATTTGCCTCCAGGGAAACAACCAATTGGTTGCAAATGGGTTTTTACCAAAAAATACAAATCCGATGGTACCCTTGATCGGTACAAGGCAAGGTTAGTTGCTAAGGGCTTTACTCAAACTGAGGGTATTGATTTTTTTGATACACTCTCTCCTGCTGTTAAAATGACTACGGTTCGGTTATTACTTGCTCTTGCTTCCGCTAATAAATGGCATATTCAGCAACTTGATGTGAATAATGCTTTTCTCCATGGGGAGTTAAATGAGGAAGTTTACATGGTTTTTCCTCAAGGATTTTATTATTCTGACTCTTCTTTGGTTTCTCGGCTGCAAAAATATCTTTATGGCCTTAAACAGGCTAGTAGGCAATGGTTTCAGAAATTGTCTTCTGCTCTTCTTTCCTCTGGTTATGTTGCTTCCAAGGCTGATCATTCCTTGTTTGTTAAGTTTTATGGTTCTGGTTTTACTGCCCTACTTGTTTATGTCGATAATATACTTTTAATTGGGAATGATTTATCAGAAATTACTACTGTCAAGCACAATCTTGATCATCTTTTCAAAATCAAGGATCTTGGTTCAGTACGCTACTTCCTTGGTCTTGAAATTGCTCGTAATAGTTCTGGAATTTCTGTTTTCCAGAGAAAGTTTGTCCTGGATTTACTTACTGAAACAGGTTACCTTGATTGCAAGCCGGCTTCTACTCCTATGGACAATAAAGTCAAGTTAAGTCTTCATTCCGGTACTCCCTTGTCTGATTTGTATTCCTATCGAAAGCTTGTTGGTAGGCTTCTGTACTTGACCACCACACGACCAGACATTGCTTTTGTTACTCAACAATTAAGTCATTTTTTGGCAGCTCCTACTGATCTTCATCTCAAAGCAGCTCACAGAGTCCTTCGCTACCTGAAATCTACTCCTTCCAAGGGTTTGTTCTTCCCTTCTACTTCTGATTTTTCATTAAAGGGGTTTAGTGATAGTGATTGGGCTGCTTGTCTTGACTCTAGACGATCTATTACTGGTTATTGCATCTTTCTAGATCATGCTCTTATTTCCTGGAAATCCAAGAAGCAAATTACTGTTTCTATGTCTTCTTGTTAAGCTGAGTATCGTGCCCTCGCTATGACATCTTGTGATATCCAGTGGCTTTTATATCTGTTAGATGATCTACATATCTCTCGGTCACAACCTGCTATGTTGTATTGTGACAACCAATCAGCACTTCAACTTGCCTCCAATCCTACCTTTCATGCTCGCACCAAGCATATTGAGTTGGACTACCATCTTATTCGTGATAAGGTTCAGCAGGGTATCATTGGGTTACTACCTATTCGCTCTCACAATCAGCTTGCTGACCCTTTTACTAAACCACTTAGTAATAGCCCATTTCATTCTCTTGTTTCCAAGCTGGGCATGATTTATGTCCATGCTCCAGCTTGTGGGGGGCTGACAGAATGTAATAAAGAAAATGGGTAGTTAGTTTACATTTTCTTTGTTAATTGGTTAATTGTATTTAACTTACTTAGTTAGAGTTTGTTTGTTGTATTTCAATTATTAGTTGTAACTGTATCAGTAGGTCCCACGTGTAGTCAGAAAGTTGGAGACTATAAGATACAATGTATAGTGTACACAATGATTATTCAGAAATTCTTTTTTCTCCAGTTTCGACTTTCCTTCTCAAGCTTCCCTTTCCCTTTTTCCTTTCCAAAAGCTCACGATTTCAGATCACCTCTATCTGATCTGAAATCGTCTCAATTTATATGGGATTCTACATATTGCATCATGGAGTCGACCTCATTAAATGGAGTGACCTTTGTCAACCGTTAAAGAATGGGGCGTTGGCCTCCAATCACAAAACAGAGCTTTCATTTGAAAGCTGATCTACAAGCTCTACTCTGATCCAGATGCTCTTTGGGTCTGTGTATTATATAAGGAAATATGGTATGGCTGAAATTGAGGAAAGCATTTTGAGAAACCAATCATTACACCTTTGGAAAGCCTTAGTTTGGAACTGGGAAGACACATTCTACAACATTAAGTGGAAGCTAGGGGATGGAGCTAAATGACAAATCCGGGTTGATTATTGGTTAGGAGATTATGAACCATTAAAGCACGTCTCTTAATCCGAATCTGATCTGGACACGCCTATATCAAACTTTATTGATGAGGATGGACATTGGAAATGGCAATTGTCAAGTACAGGATAATATTATGGTTATAAGTTATAACAGCTTAATCATTGTGGTTAGGATAATACTCCTCCGGTCTTAAATATAAGACATAGTTTGTAGTGCAAATTACACTACAAAATAGGTCCTATATTTAGGACCTTGGACGTAGTATTATAGTTAGATAATACTATGGTTATAATAGCTTTAAGTTGTAGTTATGTATTTAGTTAGTCGACTAACCATAATTTGTTATATGGTTCATTGATTCTCCTTGGAATCTGTGCTTCTTCCTCAGGAGTACAGTCATTCTTTATGTTAAAAAGCCGTTGAATCTACTCTGGAGTTTTGTTCTTTATATTAGTAAGCTTTCGATGTCCATCTAGTTCACAGCTAAACGTAATTTCAAATAGAAAATTGTAGTCTTCAATATCTCACCACCACTAGGCTTGATCCCAATTTTGCTACTAAGCAATTAAGCCAATTTATGTCCAATCATCGTGCATTCATCTTTAGGCCGCCCATCGTGTTCTAAGGTATATTAAATCCTCCCCTGGTGCTGGTCTTTTTCTTTCCTCTACATAAAATTTGAAGCTACAAATTTTTAGTGATTCAGATTGGGTGAGTTGTGTTGATACTCAGTATTCTGTTATTGGTTTTGCTGTGTTTCTTGGTTCTTCCTTAATCTCTTGGCGAGCCAAGAAGCAACCCACGGTCTCTTGTTCTTCCTCAAAGACCGAGTATCGAGCTTTAGCATCCACTACTTGCAAGTTATAGTGGCTCATTTACCTCTTAACTAATTTCAATTTGTCACATATAGATCCTACTGTATATATATATATTTTTTTTTGTGATAACCAATTGGCTATCTAGATTGCTTCCAACCCCATTTTTCATGAGCAGACCTGTAATACCCTAAAATTCCTATTTATCATAAATACTATATTTTGATAAATAAATACCTATAAAATAAAGGTGAATATGTGTCTCAAATTTGTGTAATTTGTTAATTTTAATTTTAGGCAATTTTCTCTTGAAATTAAATAAATCAAAAGTCAATTTCGAAATTACATATAAAGATCATAAAATACAATAAAATTATCATATTAAAACCTAGTTCTTATATAATTAAAAAGAGCAAGAAAATATTATGAAAGTACTTAAACAAATTAAAGGAAATTAACAACGATTAATGGACAATTAATCTTTCACTAATTAAATAATTTGTGCCAATCTTTATAATTAATCAAGGGGCAAATTAAAAGGCAACAATTAGGGAATATCTCAATTTAAAAATCAATGACTAATTAAAAGACAATATTAGCTTTGAATGAAACACTAATGATCATAATCAATCGGAGAACCAATCACACTTGATCAATTATACCTAATAACATCTAAAACACTACACTTAGGGATGTTAATTAAGATTAAGATATGCAGCCCCTAAAGTCTTGGTGTAGGACGAAAATCACATGGGAAAGAGAGGGAAAGATTAAACAATGATATATTCAAGAGCACATGTGAGATTAGAAATAAACATCTTTGTAATACCCGGATATTTATTTATCTGAAATATTGTATAGAGATAAATAAATGGCTATTTTTGATAAATGAGTATGTGGTCTCAAATATTGTGTCACATTTACCTTATTTTTCTAAGGTAAAATCTCTTGAAATTAGGAAAAATAATGTGCCAAAGATCAAAAAATGCATTTATGGGTCATAAAATAGCCTGAAAATATTATGATAAATCTTAAAGGGCAGTTAAATATTTATTAAAAATTGGGAAGAATATTGTCCTTAATTTTGGCAATTTAATAAAGTATTTCCTTGGAAATCATAAGAGGGAAAATTGAATATTATTTTGGAAACCCTAATTAACCCCATGATTTTTAATATAATGCATGTGACATAAAATACCAATGTCAGTGCAATAGTTGTGAGAAAATGATTAATACTAAATAAGAAAATTGTCAACAATTAGTAAGTGATTAAATAAATAATTAATGGCTAATTGTTTAAGCATGGATTAAGGGAAAATCCAAGGTTAATGATGTGAAACACTTTAATTAAATGTTTATGGCTAAAATTAGCATAAAAGATACTTGCTAATTAATTAGAAAATATTAAGGAAAATATATGGGATTAAGTACATGAAAACCCTAAATCCTGAAAGATTGCTAATCATAGGATTAAGGCCCTAATCAAACCTAATAATCAATTTCTACAAATTAAACAATAATCAATGGCTAAGATTGAATATAATAAAGCAAGATCAAAGGCTACAATAATTTCTAACATTTTTAAAGGCCTAAATCCATGTAATTAGGTATTAGTCAATGGGAGAATTTGTGCTACATATTATTGGATAATTAGAATATAATATTAAATAATTAATAAATAAATAAAAAACTCAAAAAGGGATGCTAGCCGAAATTTGGGGATTTTTGGAGAAACAAAAGGAAATATCATGATTTTTATGCAAGTTGCAAGTTGCAATTTAATATTAATATAAAATAGATATTTTGTGAAAAAGCAAATAGGATAAATGAGAACCGATAGAAATTAAATCCTATCTTGAAATCCTTGGATTAGGTGGTAAACAACTGGACATATTATGAATCAGTGAATTTTTGTCCCGAAGTTGATGTTACCCGAAGTCATTTCCGTAACCGACGGCGGTTATCCGAAAATGTTCAGCAGACTAGGAAATACCCTTAATGGGATCAAAAATTTTGCTAACCCAAATATTTTGAAAGAGGAAGATTAGACCTTCAAGACTACGTTGTTGGATTTTTGAGATTTTCTAAGATTACGCGATTAGGACACCGAACAGGGAACTTTATCGGTAGAAACCCCATAAAGCAAAGATGACATTACTTGTGTGACATCATCCTTGGAGGGATGACATCATGGGGAGGTCGGCCAAGGCATTGGAAGGCCAAGATGAAGCCATGCAATTGAGCTTTGATCCAACGGTTGAGATTCAATATGATAAAGCATGAATAGTGTCATGGATTTCCCTATAAATAGTCTTCAATCCTTTTGCAAAATCCTCACCAATTCACTCTTGTCTAGTTCAAAATTTTGGAGAAGAAAGGGAGAAGGAAGAGCTTGGAGAAAGTTGTAGCGAAGCCCTGGGTAATTTCTTCGGTCCCTAGTCTTAAGTTCTAGTAGTTCTTTCGGTAGATATAGTAGAAATGCTAGTTTAATCTTTAATCTTCCAAGTTAGTTTAGATATCATGTTTTAAGGATAAATATGATATTTATTTCATAAATATGTTGGAGAAAGGGATATGTCAAAATTTTGGAAGATTAGAGTCAAAGTAGCGTAGCGCTGGCAAAATTTAGCCGATTAGTAAAGTCAGGGGCAAAATGGTAATTTATGCCTAAAATGCTTGTTATGATGATTGGTCAGTAATAAATGTGATATTATCCTTATAGGATATTTGTGATCACGCACCGCTGTCGTACCGCTGTCAAGATGTACCGAATTTCCGTCAAAAGTACCGACATATCGTCAACGAAGGTACGAACGCGTACTGTAACCCTAACTCTGTGCTGCTCATATACATATATGTGATAGATACGTTCATAGACTGAGGTTCTATTTGGGGTCGTCATTTATACATACAGCTTTACATGGGTTATAGTCATAGTAATGCCGTTTGAGTTTTCCTAGTGCTGAGGACACATGTGGTTATCGTGGCACTGGGTATGTGCAAACATGTTGTGGGACTTTACATATTGCTCTGTGCTTATTTTCTGTCATTGTCATGATCATGCATCTGCTCTGTGCTTATGTAGTAATATGCTGCTGTATTGTTCATGAATATCTGTTGTCCATATACTGTTTTATTTGAGCATGAGGTTAACCAAATAAAATTCCGCTTTTAAAATGGGATGTTACAATCTTCAATAGTAATTAGGATTTTTCTACATGAATGGAAGGCCAAGATTAAATAAAATAAAGCTAAATCTAATGGTCTTAATTAATCACACAATTGATCTAAATCCATGTGATAATTGGAGGACCAATGGGGAGCTTGAGCATTTATCTATTAGAGGTAAGAAAATCACAAAATTCCAACAGTCAAAGATAAAGGGGAGGGGATGGTTTGCTGGGCATGGAAGTGGGGAAATATATTACTTTATTCAAGTTATAAAATCACATGGGATAAGGCAATTAAGAATGGGAGTAAATACCCTTTTAGGTCCCTGGAAAAACACGCTCTACCCATTTTGGTCCCTGAGTAAAAAAAAATGTCATTTCGGTCCTTTTTAGGGACTAAAAATGATTTTTTGGGAATTTGTGAGGGATTAAAATGCCCACAAAAATGACTAAAATGACTAAAAGGGACCTTTTTTTTACTGTTTAAGGATTAAAAATGACATTTTTTTTACTCAGGGACCAAAATGGGTAGCGCGTGTTATTTCAGGGACCAAAAAGGGTATTTACTCTAAGAATGGAAGAGGATAAGATAGGGTAATTAAGAATGGAAGAGGATAAGATAAGGTCATTAAAGCCATTAAAGCATGGAAGAGGATAAGATAAGGTCATTAAAGCCATTAAAGCATGGAAGAGGATAAGGAGAGAGAGAGGGGGCGGTTTTGAGAGTGAAGGGTGAAGAAAGAGAAGGCTTGTTGAAGAGGCAAGAAGCATTTACTCACGTGGAGCTTTTCCTATAAATAGGAGGGCTTGCTCTCTTCATTCTTCACACCAAAATAAGCTCTAACATCTGCATATAGAGAAGAGAGAGTGAGTGTGAAGAAGCTTGAAGGAGTCACTACTACAAAAAAGCCTTACAGCGTCTCTAAAAGACGTCCTTTTTTGAAAAAAGGAAGTAAAAACTAAAGGCGGTGGCATTTTTGTAATTATATGTGAGGAAAGTTGACTTTTGGCGTCTAAGTTTGATATTTAGACGCCAAAAGCATCACTTTTGGCGTCTAATTTGAAAAATTAGACGTCAAAAGTGATTCAAAAAGAAAAAAATACGGTAAATGAAAAGGTTGGCGCTAAAATGTATCACTTTTGACGTCTAAATAAAAAATTAGACGCCAAAAGTATAAACTTAGACGCCAAAAGTGATTCAAAAAAGAAAAAAATCGCCAAAAAGTGTCACTTTTAACGTCCTACATTTATTTTTAGGCGTCAAAAAGGTCACCCCCTTTCGCATTCACTCTCTCTCTCTCTCATTTATATATTATATCCTCCTCTCTTTGCCTCACCCGATGATGCTCATTCCTCTCTTTCCTTTTTCCATGTCTTCCAACCCAAAATTTCCCTTCTTCTTCTTCTTCCCTTTACCTCCGCCTTCTTCACTCTCTCTTCATCTTCATCCGAAGCCCAGATTCTATCTGTCAAATCTCTCCCTCACCCACCCACCCTCTCATGGACCGAATCCAAGCCCTAAATTTTCCAATCGGATCTCAAATCTTCTCTTCTGTGTCTCTTCAACTACACCACGTAGACGTTCTCGGTTTTAACAAGATTGCCGATCATCTCTTCAATCTCAGGCTTCAACGAGAAGCTCTCGAACCAAAGCTCTCATTTCCATGGCTGTCCAGTGGGTGCCTAAAATGCAACCCGTGGGCGTGGATCGGCTTTCAGCAGGTTCGTGATCTCGGGTCTCGCTCAGGGCAGCTGCGAATACTTCACGCGGCTCAGAGTTGGGACGCCTCCGAGGTACTTGCACCGGGTGAGTCCGTCCCCTTCTCTTGAGCATGTCTGCCCTCGTTCTGCTTGTCGTGGGATTACTGTTTGAGGTCTTATTGATCATAATCCGTTGGATGTTGAAAGCCAACATCTACGAGGTTTTGGGTAGAGTTTAGATCAAATGTTTTTCAACATGAATTCTCTTTATCTTCTGCTTTATTCTCATTAAATCCAAAATTCGTTTAATTTTTTCTTTATCATTTAAGAATTCATATGTCCTTTACCGACTTGGGTATTTATTACATCACTCATTTGATGCTACTTGTAATTTGCACTCAGATATATGAAATTGGTGGAGGATCAGGAACTTGTGCCAAGGGTATACTGGATTACATAATATTGAATGCTTCTGCAAAAGTGTGCAACAGTATGACTTACACGTATGTGCCTCCATATATCTGTTTTTGTTACAAAATCATAATTCAATGTTTGAGTCAGTTCTTAGTTCTTTTGTAACGATGATATCCTTTATTATATGTTTATGTGCTACTATGGGCTTTAGGGTTCGCGGTTCTTGTGGAAAGATACATAAGGTGGCTTGATTATTACGTTGCAAATTAGTTAAGTCTCAATACTTTGTTTCATACTGTAGAAATAGCAGAGTTGAATTATTCTGTTTTATTTTATTATTCCATAGAGTTGGAAAAATATATATAGGAATTCTGGCTAAGAAGTCAGCCTGGAAGTCCTGTAGAATCGGTTGTTGAATCTAATTTCAATGCAGGCTAAGAAGAGAAAAATAAATGGAAATAAAAATTGAAATATACCATGACATGCGAATAAAATAGAAATTAACATGAGTACAGTCATTTGCACGGTCTCATGATGAGCATTAGTCCACAAGCTAGTGATTGAATGATGATCATTGTCAGTTTAAAATATATGTGAAATGAGTAATTTTTCATTCATACTCATCAGCAGGATAATTCCGCATCTCTTTTATTGATGTGGAAGAGGATAAATCCCCATGTGGAGATTAATTTTTCATATAAAGCTCCTATCAATCTTAATATCTACCTGCTAGAATTGAATAATATAATATTTGGTCCAACCATGAATGATTTGCCAAGTAGCTAATAATCTTATACAAAAAAGATTCCCATAATTTGATTTATTTATTATTATTTAGGACTCTTCTTTTGGACATCTGTAGTGACTGCTACCATCTTGTTAAAACTAAGTATGGGACGAAGCTAATATATTTTTGTTTTTCATTACTACCATTCTAATAGGGGACATGGAGCAACAGCCATGTTGGGTGATAATGCTTGAGGTGTGTTTTATATTTGCGTTACTTTTGTTTCCTACGATTCCCAGATTTAATTGCGAATAAAATCCCTTCGTGTTCTGGATCTAGATGTTAGGTCTCACCCACCTCCAGTCAAAAGGCAAAAGAGTTGCCACGAAGTGCTGTTGGCACTAGATGCTCATGATGGTTCACTTTTAGAAGTTGACATGTTCTTCGTCCTTATTAGTATTTTCCATATCATTGTCACTAATGCACTTTCAGGGTATATCATTTTTAATTGTTGTAGGTACTTGATAATCTTCCACACGATCTAATCTATTCTGAAAATCAAGTTTCATCCTGGAAGGAAGTGTGGGTTGAGAGACAACGTGACAGGTGAGCCTCAGTGATATGGGAATGCCAATCATTTTGTGGCTAAATAAAACCCCTGTATTAAATGAAATTCCAGGGCCTTATCTGTATTCAGTTTTCTTAGGTGGGATCTATGGGTAATTTTCCCAATTAAGAATTATGTGTCACCATCCAATTTTTTCCTCCAACAGAGACACGCTAAGTGAGTTGTACAAGCCATTGAAAGACTCACTTATTACACGTTGTGTTGAGATCATGGATTTAGACAAGACCAATACAACACAAAGTGGGGAAATGGGAACTGCATTTTGGGCATTGGTTTCCAGTCAAAGTGGGGACTCAAAGGCATACCTATAATGCCAAAGGTGTTTCTTTGCCTTCTTTCTATTGTGCAAGACTTTGAACTTGTTGAATATGCACATTCATTCATTTGTGGAATCTGGATCGAATTCTTTGATATTAGGATCAATTAACTGTCAAATTTCGATCAAGGCTATTTAATAAGTTCCATAAGGTGTTTCTTTGCCTTCTTTCCTATGCTTAGAGATTGCAGATATTTGCTATGTTGTAATTGAGGTTTTTCATTGTGAATTTTATGTGCAACTTTGAAGATATAATTGATGTTATAGTGAGGTCTCATTTGCTGTTTTGGATTAGATTTTGTAATCTGAATCCAATTCAATTCTGCTGAATTTGTTGCCTCTTGAATTGCTAGAAATTCCTTTGTTGCTTTTGTGATAAATATGAATGCATGAATCCCATGTTACTTGTTGCTTTGCTGTATCCTGTGGTATTTCATGTTGTCATTGACATTAATTACAATTCAGGATTGAAAACAAGCGCACAACACTGCAAGTTCTTAATCTAATGATAACTCTTCAGTGATTTTGTGAAAATTCTGTCACTTTTGCTGCATTAAGTAATTTCTTCTTCCATATTAATTTTTGTTGCATGAATGTTACCTTGGTGTGAAGCAATGACTATTATGCCATTGGTGCATTTGTGTGTGAGTTTGTGGGAGAAATTGTTAGGTACTTATTAGTTTTTAGCCATTGATATTATCTTCACCGTAAGCTGAATAACTAAGTGACCATTTTTGCTCTTAATAGGATTTGGATCCAGTAACTTCAACAATTGAGTATTGTTGCACAACAGCTGGTACATATGCAAATCTTGTTTATTTCATGTTTAGATCAAGCATTAATTTATACTTCATGTATGAATCCTAGTTGTGCATGTTTATCTGTAATCATGTTGCTATTTTCCTTGCTTGAGGGAGGATATTTTGGCCTAAATCCTCGCCTAGTTCTAAGCTGGTTCCTTGCAAAAGAGCTGATTTTTTTTTTCAAAAAAATAGACTTACGGCGTCTAATTTTATTAATTAGAAGTCGTAAGTCGACTTTCTGACGTCTAATTAATAAAATTAGACGCCGTAAGTCCTAACTTATGATGTCCTATTTTGATAATTAGACGCCTTAAGTATACTTTGGAAGGTCATTTGTGCCATACTTAAGGTGTCTAATTCTAAAAATTAGACGCCGTAAGTCAGGGACTTACGACGTCTAATTCTAAAAATTAGACGCCGTAAGTCAGGGACTTACGACGTCTAATTTTTAAAATTAGACGCCGTAAGTTTTACCTACGGCGCCCCCCAGATAGACGTCCTGCGGAAAAAGGACGTCAAATGTGCTAAAAATAGGACGCCGTAGCCCTGTTTTGTAATAGTGAGTTGTGTAACATCCTAAATTTTGGGATTCGAAATTGGAAAATTTTATGGAAATTAATTACGCAATTTTGGTTTAAAAGAATTATGAGAATAATTATTTGAGATAAAGGCATATTCTTCCCTTAATTAATTTATTTTGGGAAAAATAATAAATTCAAGTAAGGAATAAATTATGCCTAACAATTATGGAAGAGATAATTTATGGCCTAAAATAATTATTGAAATTTAAAGGCATATTTTCCCATAAATTAAGGACACATGATTAGGGAATAATTTTGGCATAAATATTTTAGAGATAATATTTAAGGGCAAAAGAAATTAAATTGAGAAGGAAAATCCTTAAAAGGAATTAAGGATTAAAGTTTAATTCATTTAGCCATATATACAAACCACACGTACTCACAAAATATACACATTTCTCTCATGTATGCACGTGGCTCTCCTATACACATTTCATTGGACCAAACATGCAGCCTCCTCAGTTTTCAATAAATCCATCTTCTTTTCATTCAATAAATTATCAAGCCCATCAGACCAACACGTGATGCAAGTCGATTTCATTTGTTCTATTCTTCACTCTTGAGCCCAAACCGAGTCAGATATGGAGAGCAGCAAAAATACATATATAATCAAACTTTTCCAATGTCCATTTAACTGAACACGTTAAATGATCAAACTAGAGCCTCATGGTGTTGGTCAAGTATTCTTGAAGGGAGAGATTTCATAAAAAATGATCTATGCTGGCAGATTGGTAATGGTGAGTCCACCCGAATCTGGCAGGACAACTGGATCCCCTCCCTCCCCAGCTTGAGGCCAATTGCGATGATGATAGGCTCAAAGAATCGGACCAACGAGTTGCTGGAATATCACATCTATCAGGTGCAGCACTGATGATCTCACATGCAACGCTATTACTTTGATCCCATTATCTCGGACTCCTCAAAACGATCATCTCAGATGGAGGCTAGTAACCAATGGGAAGTATAGTGTTAAACTGGGATACCACCTGACGCATGACAGCGCCGCGACCCATTCTCCTCCTCCTAGAAGCTCAGTTCAGATCCCAGGTGCAGTTTGGAAAAAAACCTGGAAAGTCAAAGCCATCCCCAGAGTGGTAAACTTTTTGTGGAGATGCCTATCCAACTCACTTGCAACAAATTGAGCCTTATTTAAAAGAAAGAGGGGCCCTACGGAGGTATGCCCGGTTTGCCAGGCCTCCTGTGAAACTCTGGAACACCTCTTCTTCCATTGCCATTGGGTGAGGTGCATCTAGTTTGGTAGTCAGCTGTCAATCAAAAGTGACCTTGGTAATATTCACAGCTTTAATCAGTGGTGGATTACTATTATGCATCCATCTTGCCCGTTATCAGACTTTGATATTGCTTCCATTAGCTGGTTGTTATGGTTTATTTGGAAGGGAAGAAACGATCAGGTCTTCAATGGTATAGCACCGGATCCCAGAGCGGTCATTGAGAAAGCAAACCAGGCGCTACTTGGTCACTGGAATGTGAATTTCCCCAGGTATGATGAAGAAACAACCCCTAAGCCTCCAATCAAAGTCGTCCGATGGATCCCACCGGAGAGACATATGCTAAAGGTCAATCTGGATGGCTCCTTTGTAGAGCCTTCGCGCCATTGGCCTGGTTTTTCGTGATCATTGGGGCTTTTTGAGACCGACTGCCAGACCCTTGAACGACTTGCAAACAATTATCAACAGGATTCTTGTGAATGGCAATCTTGGGGCGTCCTCGATGATGTTCTACTTGCTCTTAAATCTGATTCCAGCTTTTCAGTTACTTTTACTCCCCGCCAGGGGAATTGCTTTCTTGTGTTTTCTTTTGTTGAGCTGTTTTGTGTTTACTAGGCTTATTGCCTAAGTACCTTCTTTTGTTTCCCTGTATCGCGTTGACTCCAGTTATCAATATCATTAGAGTTGTTCAATAAAAAAAACTGAACACGTTAACTCTGAATCTCAGCGTCAATCACGGCATCAGCGAGAGATCAGCGAGCAACAGGAAATCATCGACTATTCACGCAAAACGAACTCAGACAATACCTCTCGAGCTCCACAACTCAGCTGTCGTTGCGTCTCGGTCTCAACTCCTTCAACTGTTGGGTATTCTTTCTTCTCGGACCAGACCCTTTGGTCCTTATATAACCCATGCTCCTTAGCTTCATTCACCCACTTTGATCAGCCTAGAGAAAAAGAAACAGAAACGTAGAGAGCCGAGAGAGAAGAGAGAGGTTCAACATTGATCATTAAGCTCTGTTTTTAAAGCCTAAAAACAGAGCGTGTCCGATTGGAGGTGGTGGCTGGAAGTGAGAGAGAAGCATCCAGAGATTAGATTAAACCCAAGCAACGAAAGTCTCTATTTACTCGATAGTGTGTATGTGTCGTTGCTGCCTTGGGAAAAGAAGAAGGGAAAAGCTTGTTAACTGTTATATATATATATATAATCCACTACACACTTAGGAAATAAGAGGGAAACCTTAGTGATGTATAAAAAAAAAGGGGTGTTGTTAATAGGGAAAAGTTGATTTAGTTTACTGCACATATATAAAATAGAAAGGGAAAACTTGTGTGTTGAATATATATATATATATATATATATATATATAAACACACCCACACGTTGCTGCGTAAGAAAGGAAAAAGGGAACTTATGGTTATATGTAGATGTAATTGCTGCACATGGTAAGAATAAGATAAAGGGTTAAGGACCATGTTTACCAACGAACAATTAGTGCAGGACCACCCAACACAATGAACTATTATATGGCCCTAAAATACAAAAAAAAACCTTTAAAAACCTCAAATCAGCACAACACCGTTTGTTGCTCTCTAACTCCGTCTGCTGGAATTGAAACAAACAAAAAAGAACCCATCATCTTCATCTGCGAATCCATCTTCTTCGTCTGTGAAACCCATCATCGTCGACGGGAAAGGAGGCGGTGACGGGAAACGACTGGGCAATGGCGTCATCTGCATCATCGTCGACTGGAAGATGCAGGCGGAGGAGGGTGGTGCTGCTTCGACAACTGAGTCGCGAGGAGGACTATGAACCTCCGAGAAGGTATTGCAATCATAGGTTTTTTTGTATCAGCGTCCATGATTCAAGTACGAAAAGAGCAGCATCACCGAGCAGCAAAATTCAAAGCTAAAATGGTAAAATTAATATGTTTTACAGTTGAAACACTTTCACCGCTGATGGGGGTACCTGTGGAGCTTCCATGGGGTAGTGCTCGGGAAAGTCGACCTGAAGTTGGTAGGTTTCATTGGCGTAAAGTGTACCCGGAGCTCCAAACACTTCAATAACCCACCTTTAAGTAAAAATCGCAAAGAGAAGGCAACAGAATATTGAGGTGTGTAAAAAAGGATCGATAAGCCAAATCGAAAGGGACAAGTAAAAACTTTTAAGGCAAACAATCCAGGCCTCAGCAGGCATCATCAGCAAACAGTTAGCATAAAACCCCAGCCCGCCAATTAGACTGGAAAGCAATAAGATTCCGAGTGGATGAATCCTAGGGCAGTCAACCAAGGGCCAAAAATCCAAAATTTCTCTTATCAATTTTGCAGGAACCAAAGACTGATAGGAAAAAAAACCAGAACCGAATCAGGGAAAAGGAAAATAAGAATAAATAGGTACCTTTGGAGATTATAGGTGACTTTGTGCTTGAAACCGGCGGGGGGGTTAACCTGCCACTCAACAAGTTCCTTCTGAAGCCTATTGCAGGCAATCTTACTGAGAGCCTGAACATCCGGATCCAAATACAAAACGTAAAGAAGAAATAAATTGATCAGACCAAGTAAAGAAACATCAAGAAGGCGGGATTGGGATGAGAAAAGTTAGGGCAAACCTTGCGACAGGCAGCGGAAGAGCTGGTCATGATTTTTTGAATCAGCCACGTGCTCATTCACCGAAATGGAGTTAGAGAGCAACAAACGGTGTTGTGCTGATTTGAGGTTTTTAAAGGTTTTTTTGTATTTTAGGGCCATATAATAGTTCATTGTGTTGGGTGGTCCTGCACTAATTGTTCGTTGGTAAAAATGGTCCTTAACCCTAAAATAAAAGGAGAGAAAGATAACAACTCAGGCAAGTTACTTCCATGTCCTAAGCTGATATTGATGTTTATGTTAATAAGCTATAAAAGAAACACATGGGTCCTATTTATTTACGACTCAAATGTTAATAAATTTAATCTAGGAGGCTTTATGGTCTATGTAAAACCCTAAAAATCCCTAAAGTGAATTTATGGGTCATAAAAATACCCTGAGAATATTATAATAAATCCTAAGAGGCAATTAAATATTTATTAAAAATTAGAAAGTATGTTGTCTCTAATTTAGGTAATTTATGGGATTATTTTCCTTAGAAAATAATGAGGCAAAATTTAATATTATTTTGGGGAACATAAGTTGCCCCATGATTTTTAATATTATGCATGGTGCATAAATTATCAATGTCAATATAATAGTTGTGAGAAAATGATTAATCTTAATTAAGAAAATTGTCGATAATTAGTAGATGATTAAATCTCTATTTATTAGAGATTAATCAACATGTTTTAGAGGCAAAATTAGGAGGTGTGACTAATTAAAAGTTAATGGCCAAGATTATTATAAAGATAATTGATAATTGATTAGAAATGATTAATAAAATGTATAAGATGAATTATAAACCCTAATTAACCAACAAAAGGATTACTAATCATGGGATTAAGACACTCAACAATATTATTAATCAACTTTGACAAGTCAAAGTAAAATCAAAGGCCAAGATTTAATCTTTTTAAGTTAATCTAGTGGTCCTAATAAATCAAACCTTAATCCTTGCCAAATTGAGTTAGCTTCATAGGATATTTTGGCAAGTGGGAGAGAAAAATCCTTGGCCAAAAATTCGAAATAATAGAAGAAAATGAAGAGAAAAATGTGTGTGTGTGAAAAGGGTTTGAGCAAATGAAGAAAATTGATAAAGTTAAAAGATATTTTGTAAAAAAGCAAATAGGATAAATGAGAACCGATATAAATTAAATCCTATCTTGAAATCCTTGAACTAAGTATTAAATATCAGGTCATATTATGAACAAGTGTAATTTTATCCCGGAGTTGGTTATCTCCGATGTCATTTCCGTAACCGACGGGGTTAATCCTATAAATGAGAACCGATAGAAGTTAAATCGTATCTTGAAATATGGGAACTAAGTATTTAACATCAGGACATATTATAAGCAAGTGAATTTTTGTCCCGGAGTTGGTTATCTCCGAAGTCATTTTCATTACCGTCAGGGGAATTTATCGGTAGAATTCATAAAGAAGCACATGGATGACATCATATGGATGATGTCATATGGAGGAAAGAAGGAAGGATGGATGGTTGAGATCAAAAGTTCTTCACTAAGTTTTGATCCAACGGTTTAGAAGAAGGATGAGATTTAACCATGGTTGCCAAAGTTACCATGGTTACCTTTGAACTTTCTCTATAAATAGCCATCACTTCTTTTGGAAATTTCACACCAAAACCTCAAGAGGAATTTCAAAATAGAGAGAGGTTAGAGAGAAGTGTAACATCCCATTTTCAATAGCAGTATATAATTTTTTTTTTCATATATCAGAGTAGAGCATTGGAACAAAAGGAGTATTGAGTAACTGATTACAACTTTAACTGTGGCGTAGCTGCCTGTTCATAAAGAATAATACATTATCTGTTCAAATCTTATATATCTTCATTCGGGTTCTTACGTGGTCTTTACGCATACTGCTTACTCTGCTTACATTTATCTTACATCCTTGGGTCTCTGTACCCTGAAGCTAAGATCTGAGGTCCAATACCCATCAGACCCCAGGTAACGGTTAACCTCATGCTTATATAAACAATATATACAACAGATATTTCTAATATACAACATAGATCCATACAGTACATCGTATCATCAAATGATAACAACTACACTAGCATGCAAAGTTATCCCTGGTTTGCACTTTCAACCTGTGCCACGATGTACGGTCATATCCTCAGCGCTAGGAAAACATAACGGTGTTATCATGACTATAACCCGTAAAGCTGTAAATAGTTATCTAAGTCTACCTTAGTCACAGTGCATGTCCAGGACAGAGTCTCGTTCATGGCTCTATCAAACCATCCATAACATATATAAGCATATAAACATTAGAGTCATTGTTACAGTACGTGCCCGTACCTTCGTTGACGATATTCTGATACGTTTGACGGAAATGATACTTTTGACAGCGGAACGTCCGACAGCGGCACGACAGACAGCGGAACAACAGCGAAATGACAGAAGAACAAGATTACTGATATCCTATAATGATAATATCACATTTATCAATATTTGATATCATAAGAGGCATTTTAGGTACAAATTACCATTTTGCCCCTAGTTGCCTAATCGGTGAAATTTCGCCAGAGCTTCGCTACTTTGACTCTAATCTTCCAAAATTTTGCCATATCACTGACTCCAACATGATTTTCGAAATTAGTGTCTTAATTACACCTAAACATGATATCTAATCATACTTGGAAGATTAAAGATCAAACTAGCATTTCTACTCTAACTACTGAAAGAACTACGAAAGCTTAAGACTAAGGACCGAAGAACTTACTCAGAGCTTCGCTACAAATTTCCCCGGACTTCTCCTCCTCTCCTATGCTCCAAGAATTTCGAATTGAGCAAGTGCTCTTGGTGTGAAAATTATGAAGGAAGTTGCCATCTATTTATAGAGTTTTTCAGGGGTATTTCGGGAATTTTCTGATTTGTTCTGGACCACAGAAACCTAATGCTTCTAGAAGCTCTTCTCTTGGCCATGAAATTTATTGGGCCGACCTGCCCCCTCCCAAAAAGCAAAAATGATGAGTCATCTTGCTTTTGCTTTTTGCCTTCGACCCGATAAAATTTCCCGATTGGTGTTCGAATCGCGTAATCTTAGAAAATCTCAAAAATTCGGGAACATAGCCTTGAAGATCTCTTCTTCCTCTTTCAAGATACTTGGGTCAACTAAATTTTTGATCCCATTCAGGGCCTCTCCTATTTCGCTGAAGATTTTCGGATATCCGCCCTCGGTTGCGAAAATCGCTTTGGGTAACAACATCTTCGGGACAAAAATCCACTGATTCATAATATGCCCAGATGTTTACCAACTCATTCTTGGATTTCAAGTTATGGCTTGGTTTCTATAGATTTTCATTTATCTGATTTGCTTTTTGAATATCAGATAGCTTCTTAGCAAGTCTAGTATAACCCTTTTCGGTTACGGAAATAACTTCGGAGGTAACCTACTCCGAGCTAAAAATTCATTTGTCTATAATATGCCCTGACTTTAGAAACCTTATTCATGGTTTTCTAGTTAGGATTTAATTTCTATCGGTGGTCATTTATCCTATTTGCTTTTTCACAAATTATATTAATACTTTAATGCAACTTGCAAAACAAATATCATGATTTTTTTGCTTCATTCTTATCCCATTTTCTCCCAAACTTTCGGCTGCTCTTCTCTTTTTTTTATATATATTTTAATTATTTAATAATTTTTTTACTTAATTTTTTTACAAAATTTTCCTATTGGTCCATACATGTTTTTAGGCTTAAAATTACTTAATCTCACATATTTTTCTTCATATTTTCAAATTAATTAGAAAATATATTTTATGCTAATTTTAGACACAAACCACTAATTATAGGGTTTTACATAATTATCCTTGGATTTTCCTTTGTTTAAGCCCAAATAATTAGCCAATAATTATTTAATTAATTACCCATTAATCTTTGATAATTTTATTATTTAGAATAACTCATTTCCTCACAACTGTTGCACTGACATTAGTATTTTATGTCCCATGTAAAATATTAAAAATCATGGGGTCAATTATGGCCCTCACAATACTTTTTAAATTTTTCCCCTTTGATTTTTCTAAGGTTATATTATATTAAATTACCAAAATTAGAGACCATTTACTCTAAATTTTAATAATTATTTTACTGCCTCTTAATATTTATCATAATTTTCTTAGGTCATTTTATGCTCCACAAGGGCATTTTAGTAATTTTTGGCACATTATTATTTTTTCCTAATTTCCAAGAGATTTTCCTTTAGGAAATAGGATAAATTTAACACAGGAATTGAGACCACATATTCACTTTTCAAAAATAGCTATTTTATTTAACCGGGTATTACAAGAAGGAAGAGCTCTGGAGAAGGAAAGCAAGGTTCTAGGTAAGTTCTTCGGTCCCTAGTTCTTGAAGTTCTAGGTTAAGTTCATAGCTTATGTTGTTTTGATCTTTAGTCTTCCAATATATTGTTGATATCATGTTTTATGGTTAAATATGGTATTTATTTCAAAAATATGATGGAGAAAGAGATTTGGAAAATTTTGGAAGATTAGAGTCAAAGTAGCGAAGCTCTGGCGAAATTTCGTCGGTTAGCAAGGTCAGGGGTAAAATAGTCATTTGTGACTAGAATATCTGTTAGGATATTGTTTATGAATTAATGGATACGGTATTACCATTTAGGATATCCGGGAAGTCCGGAGTCGAGTTCAGAAGGCCGGATGTTTGGCCGTTTCACGGTGGAAGGTACGTACGTTCGCGTACTGTAACACTGACTCTGATGTTTATTGTATGCGTATATGTGTTATGAGTATTGTTTGTTTATGTGCTTTCGGGGTACATTCACTGGGGGTGACACATCTGTAAGGGAACATTCGCTTCGTGCGGTACATCTACATTCGTTGCGTGCGGTACATCTGCATTCGCTGCGTGCGGTACATTTGCATTGGTTGGGTGCGATACATATGTTGCGTGTTAGTATACTGTTAAGGTTGTGATTATCTGTAATACATATGTGTGTATGTAAACATGAGGTTAACCGTTACCTGAGGTCCGATGTATGGGCATTAGACCTCAGTCTTAAATGATAGTACAGGTAAGGACCAGGATTAGAGAAGGCACCGGTAGTCGGAGCTATAGAAAGGAGCCAAGGGGAAAAGTCGTAATGATGCACCGAGGGTCGAGGCAAGAGCCAGAAGAAGTTATCAGAGCCTATTGTTAGGCATGGATCTAATAAAGTTATTTCGAATAGTTTGGTGTCGAAGGCAAGGCTAGTCTATGTGGGTTAGCCAATCAGTCGCGGTGAACTCGGTGAGGCCCCCATGATAGACACTTACCTGGCCATTCTGTTCGGTTAACGAATTTAGGTTCATTTCCCCAAGTCTAGTCAAGGCTTGGTCTAAGTTGTGTAGTTACTTTTTGAGAAATGTAATTGTACAAAGCTCTGTATATTGTATCACATGAATATTCCTTCGGGAAATTTTTAATAGACCAAAGATACGCTGCATCATCATATGTCGGGGTATTTTTATACCAGCTACTCGTCATTGTCCATTTGTTAGTACATTGCTCTCCGTTTCCGCAGTACTCTGATGTAGCACCTCAAATTCTGTTGAATTTTTCTAAAACCAAGTGTCAGCCGACACAATATGTGGTATGGAATTTGGGATGTTACAGTCTATGTAGATGTTTGAAGTTATTTGATCAACTATATGAGATAAAAGTGATTATTTTATGGTTTGATTATGTTTAAAATGCACACAAGGTGCTTGTGAAGATGTATAAGAGAGGAACCTTGTTAGGTTGGCTATGATTTAAACCCATTAACTTCATAATGACGTTGGAAAGAATATTGGGTGGAAATTTCAATAATTAAGTTTATTCTTTTTCTAGTGTTAGCCATTGGGATGCTAAAAAGGTGTTTGAGCTTAATGATATATATATATATATATATATATATATATATATATATATGTATATATGTATGTAGTTAGGAATGATGGGAAACCTAACTGTGTTGTTATGTATATGAAGCATATTGTACATGACATTAATATTTATCAAAGGTTTTGGAGGAAACACCATGAGAGACATTAAATAAAATAAGGCATAATTTACATGATAGTTGGTATTTATAAGCTCCTGATTCAAAGTGTTAAGATAGCTTTTGAGAGTTTAAAATAGTTAGAAATACCAATAAATAGTAAAACAATAATAATAAAATAAATAAATAAAATTATTGTTATTGTTAGAAAAGGAAATAAGTAATAAATAGAAAATAATAATAATAATATATAAATAAATATTGTTATTATTATTAGAAAAAAGGGAATAAATAATAAAGGGAGTTATTAATTAATAATAAATGAAAGAGTGTTATTATTAATTAATAATAATTAAAAAGGGAATAACAAATCCACCAGGGGTAGAAAGGTCAATAGTGGTAATGACATCTCTTAGGATGTTATTTATAAGGGAAATAATGCGGTGATACTATTATAGGATATCCGGGAAAGTCAGGAATCAGTACCGAAAGGTGAACGTACTGCTAGAGACGCAGACTAAGGTACGGACGCGTACTGTAACTCTAACTCTTATGTTGTCTTGTATGCTTATATGTGATAGGATGATTAATAGAGTCATGTGTTGGTTTTGTATTAGTTTTGATGATGTCTTATATAGCTGTCATTCTTAAGAGCAAAAGTTGTATGATATATTTATCTCCTACATTGACTAACTACTATCTTTTATGTAGATTAGTTCAAGTTGAATAATAGCTCAAGAAGGAGATAAGATATTTTATAAAGAAGAAATTGAGGAAAATATCAAGTTCAAGAAGAAGAGGACATATTGGAGAATTAAATTATGAATATGTTTAAGAGAAGAAGAAAGAAAGAAGACTTGCTAAATGGAATGATAAAATCATTATACAAGTTTCTAAATTGATTCTTGAAGTCTCCAAGATGATATGGAAGTTGGAATGACTCAATTTGAAGTTAAAATAAGGTACAAAGTGATTGCTACAATGATTCTCGTCCATAGAAGAAGTTAACTCGAGCCATGGGATGATCTGCCTCGAGCCAAGGTCTTTTACAGTGTATTTTCGCATGTGGAAGCTGCTGACTCGAGCCTAGGATCCATCTGACTCGAGGCAATCGTAATTATGAAGAAAACTTGCTGACTCGAGCCAAAATTCCAGCTAACTCGAGCCTAAGTGTACTCTGTTCTACGTTCAGCTTCGGGCGACCTCTGGTAATTCATCGATATCTCTCAAACTAGAAGTTCGATTGAGGTGAAACCAATTTTTATGGAAACTAGACTTCCAATGCGTCAGTTTGGTATAAAATTAAAGTCCAAAGGAGGTTAGATGAAAGATCTATGAATTTTTGAAGATGACAGTAACATCAGCGTCACACACCAGACCCACCTTCAGTATTTTGAATGTATCTCATGAATGGAAAATCCAATGGAGCTGAAATCAGTGCCATTCGAAAGAAGACTCAATGGGCTTGCCATCAAGACTTGAACCAGCCAAAATGGAGTTCATAACAGGGAGTTATGATCCTCTAAAGTTGATACACGAAATACTGGAAGCAACAGAATCAAATCAAAGATCAAAGAATTGAGAAAGAGCTGTGTTTCCTCGAGCCAATATCCAAACAGAGAGTTTGAAGAATGGAGAAGACTTTTAACTCGAGCCTCCTCAAATGCAACCTCGAGTCTCCAAGACTCGAGCCAAGGTATTCTGCACCTCGAGTCGAGTCTAATGTTCCTGGAATTAATGATTAATTCACGATTTGCCTCGAGCCAGAGTTTTGGTTACCTCGAGTCAAAAGCCAAACAGAAAGATAGAAGAATAGAGAGCAGTATTTGACTCGAGCCAACAAATATGCCTCGAGTCAAAATGGAGACAGAGAGTTAGACGAATTGGGAGCAGTTTTTAACTCGAGCCAGAATCTTCACCTCGAGTCAACCACGCAGCAAATAGAATCCCAATACGATATATGTGATTGATTTGTTCCTGACTATAAATATTGATCTTCCATTATCACTGATTATATAAACTGATTAATTTCTATTTCTAATGATTCTATTTAAGTAAGTTTCAGGAATCAGATTGACAGAAGAGAGAATCGCCACACGCGTCGTCTGACAGAGGAGTCTTCATGAAAGATTAAAGTTCTTCGTTTGGAAACAAATCATATAGCAATTACTCTGATTTTATTCCCTGACCAAATAGAGGAAAGACAATAAATGAATCAACGGTCAGAATCATCAAAGCAGAGCAATCACTGGAAGTCCAAACAAATATCGCCAAACGAGAATCACAAAGAGAATCCGATCAGATTATGGGCATTAATGGAATTCAATATGCAGCATCTGCAATGATCATCTTCAAAGCATTATAAATAGATGGAGAACCATCTGCTCTCAACACACACAACAGAGGGAACGCACAAACAGAAAGATACATTTGAAAGTTTAGTTCCGCTATACTTTCGTATGATACTTTGCAATACTCTCATGTGATACTTTTGTAATACTTTCATTAGATACTTTTGCAATACTCTGTACTTCAGTGTTCATCACATATCTACTCAGTGAGGAGTTTTTGTTATCCTATGATTATTGTAAAAATCTTAAGGTTGTGGAACCTTAAGTGTGGGTTATTCAATTACAACTTGTAAGGGGGAGTGAGTCCTAGGGAAAGGATCATCCGAGTATAGAGTGTGTAATTGGGGTTGTAAAAGTCCCGGAGTGGTTCAAGCAAGAGTGAAATCCCAGACTGTTTCTGGGTAAGTTAGTGAAATCCCGGAGTGTTTCTGGGGACTGGACGTAGGTCAAGAGTTGGGCCGAACCAGTATAAATTCTCTGTGTCAATCTTCTCTTCCCTATCTTTACTTAGCCTTGATTTACATCTGTTGTGTGGGTGACTGTGTTATTGAGCTATCAGCGAAAGAAGTTTGAAATCACCTATTCACCCCCCCTCTAGGTGATATTCCACCTTCATCATGGACAAGACTAGGTCTTGGGTCATGCACAATGGCTAAGACTCGGTCTTAGGTCACCTGTTTATATACATTCAGCTTTGTGCGGGTTATAGTCATGATAATGTCGTATGTATGTTTTCCTAGCGTTGAGGACACGTGGAGGCGTGACACTGGTGAGTGCAAACGTTGTGGACATTACATGTGTTGTGTGCTGTGTATTGTTGTGTTGTGAACTTTACATGGGATGTGTGCTATGTATGGTTAATGCTGAAATGTAATGAATATCTGTCATATATATTTTTTATACTTGAGCATGAGGTTAACTGTTACCTGAGATTCAATGGGTATTGAATCTCAGAATTTACCCTAGCTTCAAGATCTGGAGGATCAGGAGTCGTAGAAAAGGGTAAGCAGCACGCGTGAGGACTCAGCCAGAGTTTTATTTTGGGATAGTATTATGTGTAATTTTTGAATAGTCGGATAATTTACTACTAACGTGCCGACCAGATACACCACAAAGAATTTAAGTTGTATCATGCTTATATTCCTCCAGAAATTTTAATTAACCAGCATATGTATGGGCATATGTTATCAGTCACTCATTCGTCCAAACGTTACGCATGCTTTCTGTTGTGACTCACTCTGATCTGTTAACGCCTTCACTCTGATCTGTTAACGCCTTCACTCTGATAACTTCACACCAATTAGTCTAATAAGGAATTTAGGACATAAATGGATATCATAATGAACGTAGGAATTAGGGGCGTTACAAGTTGAAGCAAAGTTCTTGGTGAGTTCTTGAACTATAGTCTTTAAATTCATAGTTAAATGGTGTTTTGATCTTTAATCTTCAAGAATAGTTTTTTTATCATGTTTTTATGGTTAAAAATTTTATTATTTCAAAAATTATATGAAAAATGTGGTATATCAAAGTTCTTGAAGATTGAAGATCAAAGTAGTGAAATTCTGGAAAATTTAACGGTTGGGAGTTTTCTGGAGGCAACGTTATTAAGGCTATTATTTTATGTGTTAAATGAAGTCCTAAAATCATGAAATTTTTCAAGAAAAAATTATACATCCATGGATTTTTAAATATATAAAACATGTAGCAAAATGATTTTTGTACAAGGAGATAACAATTCTTGAAGTTGGGTCACAATTTCTGGGCAAAATCTGGACAGTGGTTGGAAAAATTAAACCTGGTATTTACCCAGGGATTTCGAGTTAAAGGCGTTATTTTTCCTAGATAATGGACTTATCAAGGGTCATTTTGGATTTTGAAGCACCTCATTTCTATTTTTGTAGAATTCATAATGATTTTCCAAAGTTACCGAAAAATCTGCCCAAAAATGCTGAAATGACGTTTTTAAGGAAATGTAAGGGTATAATTGGAATATCAAATCCACCAGGGGTAAAAAGGTAAAAAGTGGCTAAAATATCTCTTAAGATATTATTTTCAATGGAATAATGCGGTGATACTAATATAAGATATCCGGGAAAAGCAGGAATTGTACCGAACGGACAAACGTACCGCTAAGCTCTACGGACTAAGGTACGGACGCGTACTGTAACTCTAACTTTGATGCTTCTTGTATGCTTATATGTGATAGACTATTCATAGGGTCATGATCAGGACTAGGTCTTGGGTCATGCACCATGGCTAAGACTCGGCCTTAGGTCACTGTTTACATACATTCAGCTTTATGCGGGTTATAGTCTTGATAACACCGTAGTGTTGTTTTCGTAGCGCTGAGGACACGAGAGGCCGTCGTGGCACTGGTTAGTGAAAACGTGGATAACTTTACATGTGTTGTATGCTATGTACTGTTGTGTTGTTATAATCTTACATTGGTTGTGTGCTATGTATGGTATGCTGTAATGTTATGAATATCTATCTGTATTGTTTTACTTAAGCATGAGGTTAACTGTTACCTGAGGTCCAATGGGTATTGGACCTTAGCACTTACCATAGTGTAACATCCTGTTTTCACAAGCAATATAAATTTTTTTTCATTAGAAACATCATTTCAAATCATCAGAGTAGAGCACCGGAGCATAAGAGTAACTGGTATATATTCAAAGTACCCATGGTAGCATGTCTTGTTGTTTAAACAGCGGTACAAAAGTGTTTCAAAAGTAATACATGATAGAAAGAAGTCTTCAGCCGGGTCTTCTATGCGGCCTGCTTGCCTCTATCCTCGGTCCTCGGTCCTTCCGACCCTGAAGCTAAGTTAAGAGCTGAGGTCCATGCATCGAACCCCAGGTAACGGTTAACCTCATGTTTATATACACCATATATGTACGACAGACATTCATAGACTTTTGGCAACATTTACTACGGTCAGACATAGGGTATACATATCAGATATGTATGGCACTAACAACACAAGTCGGATGTAAGGTTAAGGCACAATGAGAAATGTACATGATCAGATATGCACGGCAATAACAATACAGTCGGAGTAAAGTTAAGGCACAACGGACAATAATACAGTCGGATGACAGACAATCATACAGTCGGATGACAGACAATAGTACAGTCGGAGTACAGACAATAGTACAGTCGGAGTACAGACAATAGTACAGTCGGATGACAGACAATAGTACAGTCGGATGACAGACAATATACATATATGCATACAATAAACATCAGAGTTAGTGTTACAGTACGCGAACGTACCTTCATTGACGTTATACGGTATTTCTAGCGGAATACGGTATGACAGTAGGTCAGAACGTAACTAGGGATATCCTATCAAGATAACAACGTATTTATTAATGATCAAACAATATGACGGACATTTTAGTCGTAAATGACCATTTTACCCCTGACCCCCTAATCGACGGAATTTCGCCAGCACTTCGTTACTTTGACTCTAATCTTCCAAAATTTCAACATAACTCCTACTCCAACATGATTTTCGAAATATATATCATATTCAACCTTAAAAAATTATATCTAAAATATACTGGAAGATTAAAGATCAAACTAACATTCCTACTATAACTACCAAACAAAAGACTAAAGCTTAAGACTCGGTACCGAAGAAATTACCCAGAGCTTCGCTGCTTTTTCCCCCGGACTCCTCCTTCTCTCTAACCTCTCTCTAAGTTTCGAAACTTGCTCTTGAATTGTGAAGAATGAAGAGAACATGGAAGGCTATTTATAGAAGAAAAATGGGCCAACTTGGTAATTTTCTCCAAACTTTTCCTTCAATTCTAACCATGGAAATTAGGGTTTCTAGAAGCTTCATTCTTGGCCACACAATCCACCTCCTTACATCACCTTTCAACCAAAATGACATCATCCTCATGATGTCACCCATGTGCTTTATGAGTTTCTACCGATAAAGTTCCCTGTTCGGTGTTCTAATCGCGTAATTTTAAGAAATCTTACAAATCTGGCAACATAGCCCTGAAGGTATATTCTTCCTCTTTGGAAATATCTTGGTTAACTAAATTTTTGATTCCATTCAGGGTATTCCGTTGCCTGCCGAACACTTTCGGATAAACGTCGTCGGTTACGGAAATGACTTCGGGTAACCTCAACTTCGGCACAAAAATCCACTGATTCATAATATGTCCAGTTGTTTTCCACCTAATTCATGGATTTTGAGTTAGGATCTATTTTCTATTGGTTCTCATTTATCCTATTTTCTTTTTCACAGAATATTCTATAGAATATTCCTCTTCTTCTAAAATATCAACAACCTTACTTAATATTTTCGAAATACTTCTCAAATACTTTCACAATACTTTCGCACACAAACCCACTCACACACTCAACCATGTAGGCAACCCTATAAAATATCATGATATTATTTTCAAAATATCTACACCTCACACACCAATAATTTCTAAATACTTTCCACATACTTTCCCAAATACTCTCCCTTGTAATACTTTCCAAATACCTTCCCAAGTACTTTCCCATTTTAACATCTTTAATTATGCCTTTTGATTAATCTCTAATAAATGGAGATTTAATCATCCACTAATTATTGACAAGGATTTTTAGGGTATTACATTTCTCTCCCCGTTAAATAAAATTCCGTCCTCGAAATTTGTACTCTACCATCTAAACTCCGTACTATCTAAACTTCGGATCTTTACTCTATCTCGGGTTTGACTACAAAGATCTTGTCATGTCGTACCTTGATATATAGTGTTTCCCGGGGCGCCCATACATCGCGGTCAACACCACAGATACCAAAATGTCTCCATGGAGCCCAAACACCATGGCAACACAAGATACCTTAAATGTTTTCATGGCGCCCATACACCAGGGCAACACAAGATACCTCCTACTCAATGACACGATCACGGTTGATTTGTAATAACAAAGAATCATGGAACACGTTACAGTGATAGTTCACGGAATCATATGATTTAACCTAGAGAAAATTCTCTATCAAGAGATAGTACCTTGGACCATCTCTGGGAGTTCTCTGTCCTCTGCACCAGTTAGTGCGTACATTCGGCCTGGGTTCTGTGGCCTTGATACTGCAGCTTTCTCCGGACAGTGCACACTGATCTGCCCAGGCTTTTAACACTTGAAGCATATCAGCTTCCCTTCGCAGTCAGTACTTCGAGGATGATGCCTCCCACATTTTGGACACGATCGGGGTCCTGACGTTCCTGGGTTGTACTGCTGCCCAGTTCGAACTGGCCTCTTGCTTTCTCCTTGGGAGTCACTCCATGGTGCTTCCCTCTTTCGTGAGGAATTTTCACGACTTCCCTCGCTACGATCGGTACGGCTACTATTGTGATTCCGTGATCTACGTAACTCCTTCAGGTTGCGCTCAGTCATCCAGCAAGATTCTACCGCTTGAGCCATTTCCAGAAAACGCTGGGATACCAGCCTTGCTCTGATATCGTATTTCAAACGCAGATCAACTTTGTTTGCCTTCCAGCTTTCGTTGTCATTACTCCCCAGGTACGACGAATATCGCGACAGGTTGGTAAATCGAGCAAAGTAATCGTCAAAGGTTTCCTCGGAATCTTGTTGAATGTGAAGGAACTCCTCCTCCTTAATCACCTGTGTCGAGGGAGGAAAATACTGTTCATTGAACTTTTCTATGAACCTCTCCCAAGTGACAGGGCAGAAACGGGTCCGCAATGTTGTAGCGACGCTTTTCGACCATTTGTGCGCATCACCTTCGAGTTTGTAAATTGCCAGTTGAGCTTTTCGGTCCTCCGGGCATTCCATAACTTCAAAGATTTTGTCTAGGCTCATCAGCCAATCCTCAGCCAATTCGTTCTTCCCATGGAAAGCAGGTGACTTGAGCTTGCAAAACTGGGTGACCCAATTCTGTGTGGTCTGCACAATTCTCCCTCTTCGTGGAGGTGACTGGGACCTTTCTGATCCCTCAGCTTCCTCATCATGTTCGTCTCTCTACTCGTTTTCTTCTTCTTCAGATTGTTGTTCTCCCTTAGCTTGTCGATCATGCAATTGTCTCTGTCTCTCCTGCCTTTCTTCAAGGAGTTCGTCAATCAGAGCCCTCTGCTCCTGCAGTGACCTTCTCATCTCCTGCATTTCGTTCTTTTCTGGCTGGTCTGGTATTGGATTTATCCGAGGTTGTTTACCTCTTCCTCTGCCTCGGCCTCTGCCTCGACCTCCGGTAGCTCCGGCTCCTCTCAGATTCGCCATGTCTTGTTCTTTTTCCTTTATTAGGGAAAACGTTAGTTATACAAGGAGTACAACGATGATCATATCACAATTTCTATCGCACTTCATATTTACACTACTAACGAATAGACACCCGCAACATGTCCCTCGTTCAGAATTTCGTTGGTTCGTTCTTCTCAGAAATGGGTACGGAAACACGTATTGGGAGTTTCGCTACATGAGTCAAATACTGCATGTACCTATCTTTGTTGGTCTCGGAGTTTCACCCGGCGTGACCCAGCTTCACATATAAGCTCTGTACTAGGATAGAATTACCGTCCAGTACAAACTGACGATTATCAGAGTTATCAGAATTCTCAGAGTTATCAGAAATATCAAAGTCTGCATCGGAGTTGATATCAAGATCTATGATCTTTGGGTAGTCGAAGTTGTCGGCTACCGATGAATGACGTGAATTATCAGGGTTATCAGGACTATCAGAGACTGATATCAGGGTTATCAGAACTATCAGAGGCTGATATCAGGGTTATCAGATAACTTTCAGATGCTAATATCAAGGATATCAGAACTATCGGAGGCTGATATCAGGGTTATCAGAACTATCAGAGTGATGCACCGACCGAGGGTGGTACACTGGTTCAGGATGGTATACCGAAGTAAGGTGGTACACCGACCTTGGGCTATATCAGTACTCATTTTCAAAATATGTTCCAAATTTTTGAAAAGGCTTAGAACCTAACTTCGTTAACCGACCAGAATGGCCAGGTAAGTGTCTACCATAGGGGTCTCACCGAGTTCACGGCGACTAATTGGCACACCCACGTAGACTAGCCTTGCCTACTTCTCTGATACCAAAAATGTAACATCCCGTTTTCACAAGCAGTATAAATTTTTTTTCATCAGAAACATCATTTCAAATCATCAGAGTAGATCACCGAAGCATAAGAGTAACTCGTATATATTCCATCTCATTTAACCTTGCATTTGAGCTATTTCAATTGTTTTATGAACTAACTATGTACAACGCAAGGTGTTTTTCAAGCACTTGTTTATGTTTGTTCTTTCCTTTTACACATAGTAGTGGAACCAGTATTATTATTGTATTTAGCTATTGATGTAGGGATGAGCTCATGTAAGAATCAAGCCCACAACGTGATGAATGATTAAGTAGAGAGAAGAACAATAGTTTAAATTTAATAATAGTGAAGCACTCTGATAATACCAAATGTGGGCTAAGGAATGGTGGATTTTTAATGAACAATTTGAAGCACTGATAAACTGTTTTCAAAAGTTTAAATTTTTTATGAAAAGCCCATTCTAATTACATAATCGGATCTTGTATTTGGTTTAATTTTTTGAACTCTTTATAGAAGTTTTTATGCCCAGAACCGAACTTGACTTAATGATTCAAAATCATTGTTAAATAATATATTTGAATTGTGTAAAAGCAAGACTTTACAGTGGTTTAATATCCAAGCTTAAGGTAATGCTTCACACCTGTTTGGTATCATAGCGAGGGTGCCACACTAAGTGGTGCTAGAGCTTGAGGCTTTTATCAAGTTTGAAGTAATGTGTCACTCTGTTATGGACTTAGAGCAAGGCGTCACAACAGTATTGGTATTAGAGCTGAAAGTAAGGTGTTACATTGAGTGGTATCAGAGCTTAGGGTAAGGCTTCACATCCATCTGATATCAAAGCCAGGACGCCACACTAAAGGCCCGTTTGGATGGGCTTTTAAAAAAGTGCTTTTTTTGTAGTGCTTTTTTTTAAGCTCCAAATTGGAGCTTTTAAAAAAAGCAGCATTTTGGCTTTTTTTTGTGACTTTTGCTTTTTAAAAAAAATATCATCTAAACACATAAATTAATTAAAAAGCATTTCTTTTAGCATTAAAAAAGTGCTTTTTGTATCAAAAAAGCCCATCCAAACGGGCCCTAAGTGATATTAGAGCCTGAGGCTTTATGATGTTTTGAAGTAATGTCTCACTTTGTTCTGGACTTAGAGTAGGGCGTCACAACAGTATTGGTATCAGAGCTTTAAGTAAGGTGTTACATTGAGTGGTATCAGAGCTTAAGGAAAGGTTTCACACCCATCTGGTATTAAAGCCAAGGCACCACACTAAGTGGTATCAGAGCCTGAGGCTTTATGATGTATTGAAGTAATATGTCACTCTGTTTACAAATCAAAGTAGGGTGTCACACCTAATGCCACTACAAACTTCACAGCAAGAATCATTGCTGCTAAAGAAACGCCTACACCTACGCTCGTTGCTGTCATTGCTCCAGCAAAAGAAAAGCCGATGTTTAAAGAAGAAGAAATCCTAGAATAATAAATAATGATTCCTCTGGTTATCCTAGATATAGAGCAGCGTCTAAAGTAGCTAAAGGAGTTCAATGGTGGTTTTTTTTCAACTCCCCAACCAGAACTATGATAGTGATGTCCATGATTATGGGAAGCTTACCTAATTAGGTACTCTCCTCTTAACTTGTTTGTATCAAAACTATTCATTATTCAGTTGTTGCATTTGTTTTTACGAACTTGGGTCTTTAAACATTTGCTTATCTTTGTTCTTTCTTTTTCTGTCTTTCCTACCCTTAATTAGAATTAGTTGATGAAGAATGAAGTTTTCTTTCTCCTCAGACACTCTCATGTGTATAAAACCCTTAATCATGCATCTATACAAGCTGAAGCACTTCAATTGTCTTCATTGTCCATTTTAGATACCCTTGCCCAACATTATGCTTTTGACTAGTTCTGCAGGGTTAAGTAATTATAACAAGTTTCCCTCTTGAAACTACTCATCTTGGTATCTTAGAAGAGGGCATCACAATAGTGTTGGTATCAGAGCTTAAAGTAAGGTGTTACATTAAGTGGTATCAGAATTAAGGTAAGGCTTTACACCGTCTGGTATCATAGTCAAGGCGCCACATTGAGTGGTATCAGAGCCTGAGGCTTTTATGATGTTTTGAAGTGATAAGTTGATAAAAATTAGCTCATCGAGAGAGAAATGCGAAGTAGCGACGAAGTAACACAAAAACACTATTGATAGAACATGAGTTGTCACATTTGGCGCGATAAGAAGAGAAGTTTTTGCACCTACAAAATGTTTATGGTGCTAGACACACTTTTGGTAAAAGCTTATAGGTATTTTTACACCTTCATCCTTTTATATTTATAATTGTGATGGCTTATGCAAATCATATTTATTGATATTGACGAGACTGGAGCCTAGGGAAGGGTTAAAGGGCTTAACGAGTCTTAACGGTCAACACTTGTTGACCAAATATGTAAAGGTGGTATGCCTATGTGGCATCCACCTCACCCTTTTTTCTCCACATCAATCATCATATTTCTTTGTTGGAGTTTTTTTTTTTTTTTTTTTTTTAAAAAAAAACCTAGATCCTCTCATGTAAAATCATATGTCCTTGATATAAGGGCTAGTTGAATTATTTGGAGAGATTAAAAAAGCTAAATAAATTACTTAATTATATATTAATTTATAAGTCAAGCAAATTAGTTTGAAAAAAAGGATAAATATAAATATATTAAAGTAATTTATGTAGCTTCATTAGTCTCTCAAATTAATCAACTTCCAGAATTTTTTTTTTTTAAAAAATTGCATATCATTAAAATGAAACTTCTGTTGTACCCTACCAAACAAAATTTTATGTCATTAAATTTCTCTTACTATTGAAGGTTTTCAAATATCTGCGGTTAGTGTGCATTTATCTGGGACTAGGAAGTTTAATGCCTCGTCAGTTTTGTAATCTACATTACCTCCTAATTTTGTTTAACATTGTGTAAGTAAAAGACTTGATAAACTCTTACAGAAATATGTCAGGTGTTGAGAATTATATGTAATTATAGATATTATATAATATTTGATTCAGTACGTAAGATTAGTTTAGGCTCAAAAAGATCATATCAGTTTATATATATATAACTTTTAACCCAATTTCAAATTCTTAAACTTTTTCACATATTTAAAAGTGTTTTCATTTATTCATTTTAAAAATATCTTGTTCCTAAAATATTTTAATCGATATTTTATACTTAAGTGAAACTGAAATCGCAAAAGGAATATATATGGTTGAAAAAAGTGAAAATTCCACTTAAATACTATTTCAACTTTTAAAACCCCAAAAAGTTTATTAAGACATGGAAATGATAGAAATGTGACAATAGACTAATTTGGGGTTTTTAAAGTGTTGGTAATTTTACTATAGTGCCCCTTGCTTTTTTAAGCATAAAAGAAGAAAAGGGCACCCATTGTCATATCACTACCGCTGGCCAGCCACCTGAGTTGTGCCAGCAGCCCTCCGGCCACCAAAACTCTAGCCGCCAGTACTCTAGAGAGGGGTGCCATTTTTTTAGGGATAAAGACCAATTTTACCACGAAAGTTTTGGGTTTGGAGCACCCAGCACCCGGAAGTTTTTTTGGTATCATTTTTGCCCCGGAAGTTTACAAATGTAGCAATCTTGCCCATCAGTTGATCTTAACCGTTGGATTGATCATTTGTGGTATCATTTTTGCCCCGGAAGTTTAAGCAAATTTTCTCCTAAAAAAAGCTTCTGGGGCAAATTTGCTCATAAAAAAAACTTCCAGGGCATATTTGCTCCTTTTTGTAAACTTCCGGGTGCTGGATGCCCCTAACCAAAACTTCCGTGGCAAAAATGATATTTAACCCCTTTTTTAACTTTTAAATTGAGGGGGGTATCATGATAAAATTAGTAATACTTTAAAATCTGAAATGAAATTTATATGATTTTCATGTCTTGATAGATTTTTTAGGTTTTGAAAGTTGAACGGTAATTAAGTGGAATTTGACCTAAAAAAAACAATGTAATACCCGGATTTTTATCTGGAATATTATAAATAAAAGTTGGATATTTCTGATAAGTGAAATTTCAATCTCCGGTCTTGTATAATTATAGTATATTTTCTAAGTAGGATTTCTGCGTGAAATTAGGGAGTTTAAGGGCCAAAGTGCCAAAATGACCAAAACGCCCCTGCAAAAGGGTAGTTAACTTAGAAAATTCATGAAAAATCCTGAAAGACAGTATAATGATCAATTGAATTAGGAGAGTATAATATCTCTAATTACGGTAATTTAATAAATTATGAAATTGGAGAAATTGTACAAGAATGTGCCAAAAGTAATAAAAGACCAAAATACCCTTACAAATTATAGAATAATGTAAGAGGCATGGAAATACTAAGGTTAATGCAAGAATATGAAGGTAATAAGGCATCTTAATTAAGAAAATACCAACCATGGTTAAAAGAGTGATTAAGCAATTAATGGCTAATTACTTAAGCATAAGCAAAAGAAATTCAGTAATAATTATGGAAAGCTCAAAAATTAGTGGAAAAGGGTTGAAAATTAGTAAAAATATATTTACTAATTAATTGGAAATTTTGGAGAAAAATAGTTGAGTTTAGGTATTTTTAAGCCTAAATACAAGAATGGACCAATTAGGTAATTTTGTGGAATTTTGGGAAAAAAAATTTAAATAAGTAAATAAGTAAATAATTAATTAAATACAAAATAAACATTTATTAAAATTAATATAGGGCCAGCCGAATTGGGCCAAAAGAAAAAGAGAAAGAATGTATATATATATATGTATAAAGGTTTTTGCAACTTGATATTAAAATATAATATAATTAATTAAAGTGAAAAAGTATGAATAGTAATTTTTAAATTAGGAAACGGATCCTATCTAGAGATCTAGAAATAGGAATGCCAAGGTCAAGGTAAAATATTAATCGGTGGGTTTTTATCTTCCGTTAGACTCTTGCGGAAGTTAATTCGAGGCCGTTTGTGCATTTTCCTAATAAAACAAAATAGGGAAAAATGCATATAGGCATATTTTGGAAATAAGGAAAATAAATTCTAACTCAACATTTAGGAATGGGTTTGAATTTATTTTGACATATTTGGAGTCAGTGAATTATTTCCAAGA
The DNA here is from genome assembly GCA_025563575.1 of Acacia pycnantha. NCBI lineage: Eukaryota > Viridiplantae > Streptophyta > Magnoliopsida > Fabales > Fabaceae > Acacia > Acacia pycnantha. Next base: position 89,204 of record JAMWYP010000416.1, on the reverse strand, counting down.
GATTGGTAGTCCCGAAAACGAATTCCGACACCGGACACGATCGGACACGTTTTTCGAGAAAACTTCAACTGGACTGTTGGAGCCCTGTATGGGATCAAAATTTAGGTTAATTTGGACATTTCTAATAAGTGAGGAAATGGTTTCAAAGTTGTAAATCCAGAATTTTGAGATTTCTCCGAAATCACGCGAATCGGGTACCGATCAGGGAAAATGGTTGTACAAGTTGCAAATTAATGGGTTATTACAACTTTGATTTTCCAAACAAAGCCTTAAATTTGCCAAACAAGGCCCTTGTTTTTTCCTATAAATAGATGCCTTCCCCTTGAGAAATTTCACACCTTTTCTTCCTTCTCTTGGCCGAAATTTTTGGTTGAGAAAGAAGAGAAAGGAGCTCTGGGGGATTGTGCAAAAGCCCTGTAGAATTGTCAGGAAAGTCTTCAACGGGTAAGTCTTTTAGTCTTTAGTTTTTAGTTTAGTAGTTAGTAGAATTGTTAGTTAGATTTAGGAAGTAGGTGACAAGATTCCTACAAATGTTTAAGAGCCTTGTTTGCGTTGAAAAATATGCGAGGTGTAAACATAGTAGGGATCGAGTCGCCGAAAAGTTGAAGCTTTCGAGCTTCTTTTAAAAGTAAGGGTAGAATTTGTTAGAATAGCCTTTAAATTTCAAGTATGATTGGGTATCATATGGGAGGGCTATTTTAGTCATTATTTTCGAAAATCATAGTTGCGTCGAAGTTCGGCAAAATTTCGGGAAGAAAATTTGTCGAGTAACGAAGTCTTTGCGAAATTCCGCCGATTAGGGGTAGAAGGGCAAAATGGTAATTTTTACCTAAAATGCCGAGTTATAGTGCCAAATCACTAATGAAAGTGATATTACTCTTATAGGACGTCGAAATCCTAATTTGTTGCCGTTACGTGTCCAACGTGCCGCTATCGGACAAACCAGTGTTTCCGTCGAAAGTACGCTTCCGCGAAACAACTACGTACATCAAACGAAGGTACGGACGCGCATCGTAACACTAATCCTATAGTTCTCATATACATATATGTCATAGATACGTTCATATACCGGGGCTCATCTTAGGGTCGTCGTTATACATACAGCCTTGTACGGGTTATAAGACATGATAATACCGCTTTGAGTTTTCCTAGCGCTGAGGACACGTGTTCGTGGCACAGAGTAATGTGCGAGCTATATTTGTGTAGGACTTTACATACTGCTTTATGCTTATGTACTGTCTCGTGTCACAATGTTGTTGTGTAGGACCTTACATATTGCTCCATGCTTATGTTCATCTGTGTCACACTTATCGATGAGATGTTCTTTGTTATGTCATGAATATCTATTGTCTATATACTTGTTTTATTTGAGCATAAGGTTAACTGTTACCTGAGATTCAATGCGGTAAATTGAATCTCAGCTGTAGCTTCAGGATCCGGAGGACCACGGATCGGTGATAGGGGAAAGCAGCAGGAGTAGGCTTCCGACGGATTTATCTTATCGCTCTGTACTTATCTTTTGAACAAGTAGGATCACTGTAATGTCAATACTATATTACACTATGGTTCATATTTTGTTATGATCAGTTACTCTTTCGCTCCCATGCTCTACTCTGATTAAAAAAAAAATTCCGCTTTAGAAAATGGGATGTTACAAACAAGAATATATATAATTAATAGCTGATGGAGATAGCCGCTCTTTTGATGCCTAGAAAATAGAAACCAAAAAACAATAACGAAGGAAAACGAGCCATTTGAAGAACAAAACCAAGAAATTTAGGGTGTGCATGGTAACACAGTTTTTTCTTAATTTTTGTTCCCAGGAACAAAATTGGATAGGAATTGTGTTTGGTAAATCTGGTTTATTTTTTTGTTCCCGGGATGAACCGGTTTCTTTTTTGTGTTGGGGAATGAAAAAAAAAAGAAGCAGAAAATTTCTGCTTCTTTATTCCGGGGCACAAAGTTAGAATCTATTTTTCCTCTTTTCTTGATCATGACATTGACGAAGCAAAGAAATTTCAATCACCCTAAGCGACGGATAAGTCAGTGAGGCCCCCATGGTAGACACTTACCTGGCCATTCTGTTCGGATAACGGAGTTAGGTTCTTAAGCCTTTTAAACTTTGAGCACGTTTTGAAAAGGAGTACTGATATGACCCTGGTGTAATAGGTAGTGATGGACAGAAACAAAAATTCGTAGATCTTCTATCCCGTAATAATAGGACGTAACGCTCGTAAATCCGTAGTTCCAGAGACGGCGGGACGAAGACGAAAACCCTGATATTTCTGATGACCCCAAACCGAAATATGATTTTGACCCAGTGTACTACCTTAAGTCAATGGCTAGTATGCCCTTAGAACCAGAGAAACCTGTTGGCTCAGATCATTCATCTGATGACGACAACGTGGGGACATACGATATAACCACTGGTCATAAACCAGCTGGATGATGTAATATACGTTAGCATGTACATTACATCTAATGTGAAAATATATATGTCTTGATGCCATGTGTTGTGTTATTTTTCTGACACTTAGCCGTTATTTGATATAAAGGAAAAGTCAAAACATGGCCATCATAAGAGGTGCCGGTGCACCAAGAGGTAGGGCCGAGGCAGAGGCCGAGGTCGAGGCAGACGAGGAGGCAGGCAGCCTCAAATGGACGCAATACCCGAACGAAATATTATACCCAACCAACCGGAACAGAACGAAGTACAAGAATTGAGGAGAACACTCCAAGAGCAGAGGGTTCTCATAGATGCTCTGTTGGCAAGACAAAATCAACAGGATGAAGAAGCCCAAAGACAATTGGAAGCACGGCAACACGAGGAGGAAGAGCGCAACAATGAAGAAAACGAGGAGAATGACGAAGAAGAAGAAGAAGAAGAGGAGGAGGACAATGACAATCAAAGTGAGGAAAACGCTGAGGAATCCGATAGATCACAATCACCTCCACGACGAGGAAGAAGGGAAAAGAATACCCAGTATTGGGTTAATCAGTTTTGTAAGCTAAAGCCGCCAACTTTTCGAGGAAAGCTGGATTTGGCGGAGGATTGGCTGAAGAGACTAGAGAAAGTATTCAGGGTGATTGACTGCCCTGAGAATCGCAAAGCCCAACTAGCGATTTACCAACTTGAAGGAGATGCCGACCGTTGGTGGGAAGTCACGGCAGAAACCCTACAGACCAATGACTGTCCCGTGACATGGGAGAAATTTCTGGAGAAATTTCATGAACAATATTTCCCTCCTTCAGTGAAAATGAACAAGGAATCGGAATTTCTCCATATCCGACAAGGACAGGAGGAATCTTTCGACGATTACTACGCCCGGTTCACCAACCTATCCCGATACTCAGCACATCTTCGAAGGGGCAACGATGAAAGCAGTATGGTGAATATACTAATTCACGGGTTAAAATATGAAATTGGTGAAAGGCTCATGTCCCAGCGATTCCAGAATTTGATGAACGCAGTAGAAACTTGTCGGATGACTGAGCGCAACCTCAGAGGATTCCAGAGATCAAGGAACTTCAACAACAACAATGCTGGTCAAGGTGGATTCAACCGCGAGAACTCTTCACCAAAGAGGAAGGCGCCCTGGAGTAACCCTCGTGGTGGAAACAAAAGGCCGTACCAAGCTGGGCAATGTAACTATCCTGTGCAACGGATCACAAACATGCCCCAAATGCAAGAAGCATCACCGTGCGTGAACTGTGAAGGGAAGCAGATATGCTTCAGATGTCATAAGCCGGGACACTATAGCAGAGAGTGTACTGAGAAGATTGGAGAGGCGAGACCTCAGAGCATAGGCCGCATCTTTGCACTAACAAACACAGAAGCCAGACAGTCTCCGGAGATGGTCCAAGGTACTATTTACCTTAACGGAAATCTACTTGAGGCATTGTATGATTCGGGAGCCAGTCATTCTTTCATTTCTTATGATTGTGCAAGTCGCCTAGGAATGCATGCCCGTAGTTTACCTTTTGACCTTGTAGTATCTACACCGCTTGGTGTAAAATCCTTAGCTTCGATGCATGTATGAATTGTACCGCTAACGTGGATGGACGAGTTTCTAAAGTGGACCTTATCCGTCTACCTCTTCACGCATCGACGTCATACTCGGTCCTAAATTGGCCGACGGCCAACGGTGCGATGATCGATCGTGGCAAGAAGAAGATATCATTTCCGGAGAAAAGTTGAAGTGAGCCTCGAACTTTCTCTCCGCTACGTAAGCTGATCGGTGCGTGAAGCAAGGATGCCATGCCTGCATGGTATTCTTTTCAGTCAAAGCAGAAGCTGATCTTTCACTCCAGGATATCCCTGTGGTGAATGATTTTCCCGATGTATTTCCGGAGGATCTCACAGAGTTACCTCCTATCCGAGAAGTGGAGTTCAACATTGATTTGATGCCTGGTACAGGGTCAATATCAAAGGCGCCGTATCGTATGGCTCCTAACGAGATGCAGGAGTTGAAGAAGCAGCTGGAAGAGCTTTTGAAGAAAGGGTTCATTCGACCCAAGTGTATCACCGTGGGAGCCCCAAATGTTGTTTGTAAAGAAGAAAGATGGAAGCTTCCGACTCGCATTGACTACCGTGAATTGAACAAAGTAACGGTCAAAAACAAGTACCCACTTCCCCGGATTGATGATCTTTTGGATCAGTTATCTGGTTCCACTGTCTTCTCCAAAATTGATCTGCGTTCGGGATATCATCAGTTGCGAGTTAAAGATGGTGATATTTCCAAGACAGCTTTCAGGACCAGGTACGGGCATTATGAATTTCTTGTGATGCCCTTCGGATTGACAAATGCACCTGCGGTATTCATGGATTACATGAACCGTATCTTCCGACAACACCTAGACCAATTTGTGGTGGTGTTCATTGATGACATTCTGATCTACTCCAAGAGCAAAGAGGAGCACGAAGAACATCTGAGGAAGGTGTTAAGCATACTCAGGGAGAAGCAACTATATGCTAAACTGAGCAAATGCGAATTTTGGTTGCCGGAAGTGAAATTTATGGGCCATGTTATATCTAGCGACGGGGTTGCAGTTGATCCAAGCAAGGTAGATGCGTTACGGACTGAAACGGCCGAGACGTGACGGAGATCCGTAGTTTTCTTGGTGCGGCGGGATACTACCGCAGATTCATACGGGATTTCTCGCGTCTAGCCCTTCCATTGACAAAGCTTACGAGGAAGAATCAACCCTTTGTATGGGGAGATGATCGTGAGGAGAGCTTTCCGAGAGAGAGATTGACTACGGCACCAGTGTTAATCATCCCGCATCCAGATGAAAAGTATGTTGTTTACAAGTGATGCCAGTGGGCAAGGGTTGAGATGTGTCCCGATGCAACAGGCGCAGTGGTGGCTTATGCCTCTCGTCACCGAAGCCTCACGAGTTGAACTATCCTACACACGATCTAGAGCCGGCGGCTATCGTGTTCGCTTTGAAGATATGGAGGCATTACTTGTACGGTGTAACCGTAGAAGTGTATTGTGATCACAAAAGTTTGAAATACTTGTTCGATCAACGAGAACTCAACATGAGACAACGTCGTTGGATGGAGCCGATTAAAGACTACACCCGGAGATCAAGTATCATCCGGGTAAAGCAAACGTCGTTGCTGATGCTCTTAGCAGGAAGACGGTGCAGGTGGCATATATGATGATACAAGAGCAGAAATTACTGGAAGATTTCAGAGATCTGAATCTATCCAATCAAGTCTGCATGGGTCTTCATGCACCAGCTGATGCCTATCTTGCAACTCTTCTTGTTAGTCAAGGGGAGTATGATCTGAGAGACGAAGTTGACGAAGCTCAGAAGCAGGATGATTGGGCTATCGAGATTCGTGAGAAGATCTCTCGAGGTGAGACCCAAGACCATGACCTATCACTTAGTGGATTGGTCAGGTACAAGAAGCGAATCTATGTACCGCTAGTTGATGAATTAAGGCGGAAGATAATGGATGAGGCTCACAAGAGTAAATACACTCTGCATCCGTGCATGGTCAAGATGTACAGTATGAAGTCCGAACTTTGGTGGCCCGGAATGAAGAAAGACGTTACAGAGTACGTGGCCAAGTGCTTGACCTCGTGAAAGTGAAGATTGAACACCGTCGACCCCTGGTCTTCTTCAAGGACTAGAGTCATTTTAATGGAAATGGGAGAACATAACCATGGATTTTGTGGTAGGTCTGCCCAAAATCAGGAATCATGATACAATTTGGGTAGTTGTTGACAGATTAACCAAGTCAAAGACACTTCATTCCCATCGATTCACTATTCTCCGGAACGATTGGCGGGGATTTATATCAAAGAGATAGTGAGATTGCATGGTATTCCTAAGAGCATTGTCTCTGATCGGGACACGCGTTTCAAATCCCATTTCTGGCAAGCGTTACACGAAGGTATGGGGACTAAGCTGAGGTTCAGTTCGGCTTATCACCCTCAAACGGACGGTCAATCTGAAAGAACGATCCAGACACTGGAGGATATGCTGCGAGCATGTGCCCTTGATTTCAAAGGAAGTTGGGATCAACATCTTTCGCTAGCGAGTTTGCATATAACAACAGTTATCATGCTAGTATACAAATGGCCCCGTTCGAGGCATTGTATGGGCGGAAGTGTCAATCACCATTATGCCGGCATGATTCATCTGAAAAGCAATTACTTGGGCCGGATATGCTTGAACAAACCTCCGAGCAGATCGCGTTGATCAAGAAGAGACTCCTAGCCGCACATAGCAGACAGAAGAGCTATGCGGACAAAAGGAGGAGACCTTTGACGTTCTATGTCGGCGACCATGTATTCCTAAAGTTATCTCCGGTAACTGGTGTCGGCAGAACGCTTAAGAGGAAGAAACTGAGTCCACGATACGTAGGACCCTTTGAGATTTTGGCAAAGCGCGGAGAAGTAGCTTATCAGATAGCTTTACCCCCGACCAAAACGCCCGCAAAAGGGTAGTTAACTTAGAAAATTCATGAAAAATCCTGAAAGACAAGATAATGATCAATTGAATTAGGAGAGTATAATATCTCTAATTACGGTAATTTAATAAATTATGAAATTGGAGAAATTGTACAAGAATGTGCCAAAAGTAATAAAAGACCAAAATACCCTTACAAATTATAGAATAATGTAAGAGGCATGGAAATACTAAGGTTAATGCAAGAATATGAAGGTAATAAGGCATCTTAATTAAGAAAAATACCAACCATGGTTAAAAGAGTGATTAAGCAATTAATGGCTAATTACTTAAGCATAAGCAAAAGAAATTCAGTAATAATTATGGAAAGCTCAAAAATTAGTGGAAAAGGGTTGAAAATTAGTAAAAATATATTTACTAATTAATTGGAAATTTTGGAGAAAAATAGTTGAGTTTAGGTATTTTTAAGCCTAAATACAAGAATGGACCAATTAGGTAATTTTGTGGAATTTTGGGAAAAAAAATTTAAATAAGTAAATAAGTAAATAATTAATTAAATACAAAATAAACATTTATTAAAATTAATATAGGGCCAGCCGAATTGGGCCAAAAGAAAAGAGAAAGAATGTATATATATATATGTATAAAGGTTTTTGCAACTTGATATTAAAATATAATATAATTAATTAAAGTGAAAAAGTATGAATAGTAATTTTAAAATTAGGAAACGGATCCTATCTAGAGATCTAGAAATAGGAATGCCAAGGTCAAGGTAAAATATTAATCAGTGGGTTTTTATCTTCCGTTAGACTCTTGCGGAAGTTAATTCCGAGGCCGTTTGTGCATTTTCCTAATAAAACAAAATAGGGAAAAATGCATATAGGCATATTTTTGGAAATAAGGAAAATAAATTCTAACTCAACATTTAGGAATGGGTTTGAATTTATTTTGACATATTTGGAGTCAGTGAATTATTTCCAAGAGATTGGTAGTCCCGAAAACGAATTCCGACACGGACACGATCGGACACGTTCGAGAAAACTTCAACCGGACTGTTGGAGCCCGTATGGGATCAAAATTTAGGTTAATTTGGACATTTCTAATAAGTGAGGAAATGGTTTCAAAGTTGTAAATCCAGAATTTTGAGATTTCTCCGAAATCACGCGAATCGGGTACCTATCGGGGAAAATGGTTGAACAAGTTGCAATTAATGGGTTATTACAACTTTGATTTTCCAAACAAAGCCTTAAATTTGCCAAACAAGGCCCTTGTTTTTTCCTATAAATAGATGTCTTCCCCTTGAGAAATTTCACACCTTTTCTTCCTTCTCTTGGCCGAAATTTTTGGTTGAGAAAGAAGAGAAAGGAGCTCTTAGAGCCTTGTTTGCGTTGAAAAATATGCAGAGGTGTAAACATAGTAGGGATCGAGTCGCCGAAAAGTTGAAGCTTTCGCAGTTCTTTTAAAAGTAAGGGTAGAATTTGTTAGAATAGCCTTTAAATTTCAAGTATAATTGGGTATCATATGGGAGGGCTATTTTAGTCATTATTTTCGAAAATCATAGTTGCGTCGAAGTTCGCAAAATTTCGGAAGAAAATTTGTCGAGTAACGGCGTGGCGAAATTCCGCCGATTAGGGGTAGAAGGGCAAAATGGTAATTTTTACCTAAAATGCCGCTTATAGTGTCAAATCACTAATGAAAGTGATATTACTCTTATAGGACGTCGAAATCCTAATTTGTTGCCGTTACGCTGTCCAACGTGTTGCCGTCGGACAAACCGTTTTCCGTCGAAAGTACAGCTTCGCCGAAACAACTACGTACATCAAACGAAGGTACGGACGCGCATCGTAACACTAATCCTATAGTTCTCATATACATATATGTCATAGATACGTTCATATACCGGGCTCGCTTAGGGTCGTCGTTATACATACAGCCTTGTACGGGTTATAAGACATGATAATACCGCTTTTAGTTTTCCTAGCGCTGAGGACACGTGTTTGTGGCACAGGGTAATGTGCGAGCTATATTTGTGTAGGACTTTACATACCGATTTATGCTTATGTACCGTCCGTGTCACAATGTTGTTGTGTAGGACCTTACATATTGCTCCATGCTTATGTTCTGTCTGTGTCACACTTATCTGATGAGATGTTGTTGTTATGTCATGAATATCTATTGTCTATATACTGTTTTATTTGAGCATAAGGTTAACCGTTACCTGAGATTCAATGCGGTAAATTGAATCTCAGCTGTAGCTTCAGGATCCGGAGGACCACGGATCGGTGATAGGGGAAAGCAGCAGGAGTAGGCTTCCGGCCGGATTTATCTTATCGCTTTCTGTACTTATCTTTTGAACAAGATGTTACAAACAAGAATATATATAATTAATAGCTGATGGAGATAGCCGCTCTTTTGATGCCTAGAAAATAGAAACCAAAAAACAATAACGAAGGAAAACGAGCCATTTGAAGAACAAAACCAAGAAATTTAGGGTGTGCATGGTAACACAGTTTTTTCTTAATTTTTGTTCCCAGGAACAAAATTGGATAGGAATTGTGTTTGGTAAATCTGGTTTATTTTTTTGTTCCCGGGATGAACCGGTTTCTTTTTTGTGTTGGGGAATAAAAAAAAAGAAGCAGAAAATTTCTGCTTCTTTATTCCGGGGCACAAAGTTAGAATCTATTTTTCCTCTTTTCTTGATCATGACATTGACGAAGCAAAGAAATTTCAATCACCCTAAGCGACGGATCAACTACCCTCCCCACCGCCACAGCCACCCACACCGCCGCCACCACCACCGCACCGCCTCCGCCACCATCATCGCCACCACACCGCCACCGCCATCACCACCACCACACCACATTGCCACCGCACTGCCGCTGCCGCCGCCATCGCACCACCGCCGCTGCCATCGCCACCACTACTGTCGCCACCGCCACCAGTGCCGCTGTCACCACCGCACCGCCGCCGCCGCCGCCGCCGCCACCACCCCACTCCACCACACCACCACCACCGTCACCGCCACATAAATAATTTTTTGAATATAAAAATTATATAAATAAAAATAAAATGTGTTAACAAACGTAATTCTGATTCTCGAAGTAAAAATAAAATGAGATAACAAACGTAATTCCGATTCTCAAAACTTTTCCCAGGCACAGAATCAGAAAAAACTGTTTCATCTCAGAAACAATGCTGGGGAACAGAATGGTTCTCATGCACACCCTTAATGCAATGTCAGATTCTATCTTGCAAAGATGAAAAGCGTGTCATGTTCAAACCATTCATTTTTGCCTTTCAGTTAAGCTTTTGGTCTTTCTCTCTCTTCTTTTCATCTTTGCCTCTTTATTGTCACGCTCTCATTCACAGCAGTTCACTCTGGGTTTTGGCGTTGCAAATTTTCAGAGTATTTTCTCCTCAGCGGTGAGCTTTCTTTGTTCTTCCTCTGTGGTGTCCAGAAAACCAACAGCTTTCTTCCTGCGATCTCCTCACAGTCTCAGGTTCCTCCTCTTTTTCCTGAGTCTCTTTCTTCTGCAGACCTCTTCCCTTACTTCTTCAGCTGGTTTATAGAGATCTGGTAAGGCGTTGAAGTTTATTTTATTTTTATTTATAAAAAAAAAAAAAAACCCTGCTGACCCTCTTAACTCGGCGGTTTTCCCAGGTTATGGCTGAGTTAGCCCGGTCCAAATCAATTCACTCCAGGCTGTTTTCCCCATGATTCCAACAGTGACCCAGACCAGATATGTGACCCATAGACCGGTTTCCAGATTGAAGGGGTCTGATTTTTTGTACCATGATATTTGGTCAACAAACGTTAACTATTACAGTTCGCTAACGAGAAGCAAGGCAAAATTGCACCGCTTTTTTTGAAACTTTCAGGATTTTCAGGACACATTTGCCCTTCGAGAACTTCCAAGTGCCCAATATTCGTACGCTAAAACTTCTGGGGTATTTAAATCCTTAAATCCAGAGATTAATTTATTTCAAATTTTATTTCTTTGAGTCTATATCAAAGAATTTAAAATTCATCATGAATGTCTGTGTTATGCATGTTAGCATGAGAAATAAGTTTAGGTAGGAGTTTTCATTTTTTGAGCCCAAAAATTAAGAGTATAATCTTTTTTTGGGAATCCTTAATTTAGAATTTTATAATTCCAAAATTCTTTTTCTTTCTTTTTCCCCTTTTATTAATGACCCTTTCCAATTTAAATGTAATCAAATTTATAATCAATAAGAAATATCGCATATTTTAAAAAAATATTATAAATATGAGTTGTTCATATTCAACAAATCACATACCACATTTCTTAAGAGGTTGGCTAACATAAGTGGTATATGGTTGTTCACGTGGAAAATCGTTGTTGCTTGATGAAGTTGAAAATCTGGAAGCCAAGTTTGAAGCTGATCATACTTGTAAAAATTTTATTTAAGTGAAAATTAAATGTTCTAATAGTATATAGAGGCTCTGGTATGTGAATGCTGATGAAATGAAGTGATGAAGCTAACTGTATTCTTCTTCCATGATCGGCTACTGTAACTCGAATAGGGAAAATTTAAATTCTGTTGAATTTAATATATGAGTAAATACCCTTTTTGGTCCCTGAAATAACACGCGCTACCCATTTTGGTCCCTGAGTAAAAAAAATGTCATTTTTAGTCCTTAAACAGTAAAAAAAAGGTCCATTTTAGTCCTTTTAGTCATTTTTTGTGGGCATTTTAATCCCTCACAAATTCCAAAAAAATCCTTTTTAGTCCCTAAAAAGGACCGAAAATGACATTTTTTTTACTCAGTGACCAAAATGGGTAGAGCGTGTTTTTCCAGGGACCCAAAAGGGTATTTACTCTTAATATATCTAATAATGTGCCTAGAAGAGAATGCCATAAATCTGAAAATGAAAATAATGTAGGAACAATATAGGAAGAGACTCTATCTACACATATATGTATAATGTAGACATTGGGTTCAAAGTAATTGTTTTCAATTTATGCAGTGTATGTGTTGGGTTCATAATAATTTTTTAATATTTAATAGTGAAAATATTATGAAAGGATTCATAGTAATTTTTAAATATTTAATGGTGAGAATATTATTTAATTGGATATTTTAATATTTTCAATAGTGAAATATTATTTTTTTTAGTGGTGGATATTAGGTAATCATTTCTCATGGAACCGAACCAAACAGTAGGCTAATACAAAATTTTACTAAAAAATTATTTAAGGATAAAATTCCACTTTTAAGTCCTTGTATTTTTGAAAGGGCATTTTAGTACAATATTATAGGTCCATTCAATACATCATGCATTCTAATATAGGTGTATATCTATATGTAAATGAACCCATAGTTCTAAAACCTCCAATATAAATATTGCTTGCAAAAAAAAAAAAAAAAAAAAATTTAAAACCTCTTATAGTCCACTACTTAATTAGCCATGATTGTTGTTGGGTCTTCATAAAATAACTTTTCATTTTACTTGCAACTTTCTTTTTAAATCCCTAGCCCAATAAAGATGAAACTCTATATGCCTCTTCTAGGGCACATAAACCATGTGCTTGAACCTAGTCCTTCCTATCTATTGATTTTCAGTAGTTGTAAAGCCATATCTTTTTGTATATTTTAATGGCCACTTTATTGTCTTCCTCCACATCCAAGGAAAGCTTTAAAATTTTCTTCTCCAAGCCTCCATTAAGTACATGATTCATTAGCATTTTTCCTGCATACACCACAATATTCACATGAATCATATTAGAATTAGACTCAATATTAATAAGATACAACTTGAAAGGAATTAAATCATATGGAATGATAGATACAGCTGAGTCAAACATATGTTATGAAACACGAGAAATTAAGTCACTGGTTTGCTCATTTAATTGTTTTTTCCCCTTGTAGGGGTTGGCACAGGAAGGCTTGGAACTCCAAAGTCGACTTTGCCATATATGGATTTCTTCACTCCCTATAAATTCCCACTCATGGTTAACAACCAACCACTTCCCTATCATCTTCTCCAATCTTTCCCTCCTTTCCCCACAAAAAAATGATCCTTCACTCGTCTTGTTCTTCTTATTTTGATGGATGGAAGGCTTATGACAGAGACCCATTTAATTCATCCCACAAAAAATCCTCTCGGTGTGCAACGGATGGGTCTTGTAGAAATTAAAATCAGTTCTTAATTATAGCACCTATATATGATTATTAGGTGTTTGATATTTTTACCCACTCCCACTCCTACTCGTACACATTGTAACATCCCGTTTTCACAAGCAGTATAAATTTTTTTTTTCAAACATCATTTCAAATCATCAGAGTAGAGCATCGGAGCGATTGAGTAACTGACATATATATTCAAAATACCACGGTGGCATGTCTTGCTGGTTTAAACAGCGGTACGAGATTTCAAAGGTTCAACTGAAACGTAGTTACATAAACAGAAGAAATCTTCATCCGGATCCTGGTGCGCCCTGCTTGCCTCTCTCCTCGATCCTTGGTCCTCCTGACCCTGAAGCTATATTAAGTGCTGAGGTCCATGCATCGAACCCCAGGTAACGGTTAACCTCATGTTTGTATACACCATATATATACGACAGACATTCATAGAATTTTGGCAACACTTACTACGGTCAGACATAGGGTATACATATCATATATATATGGCAAAAACAATACAGTAGGATGACAGACAGTAGTACAGTCGGAGTACGGATAATAGTACAGTCAGAGTAACAATACAGTCGGATGACAGACAATAGTACAGTCAGAGTACAGACAATAGTACAATCAGAGTACAGGCAATAGTATAGTCAGAGTACAAGCATGACAGACAATAGGCATGACAGACAATAGTACATTCAGAGTACAGGCATGACAGCGAAAACACATATATGCATACAATAACCATCAGAGTTAGTGTTACAGTACGCGAACGTACCTTCATTGACGGAATTTCGGTACGGCGGTTGGTCAGAACGTAATCAGAACGTAATCAGGGATATCCTATCAATATAACAACGTACTTGTTAAGGATATATCATTACGACGAACATTTTTAGTCATAATGACCATTTTACCCCTGACCCCCCTAATCGGCGGAATTTCGCCAGCACTTCGTTACTTTGACTCTAATCTTCCAAAATTTTGCCATAACTCCGACCCCATCATGAATTTCAAAATTAAGGACTAAAATACCCATAACATATGATATCTAATCATACTTGGAAGATTAAAGATCAAAACAACATCTACCCTAGAACTTCAAGAACTACCGAACTAAAGACTAGAACTGAAGAACTTACCCGTTGAAGAACTTCACTACAACTTTCTCCAGAGCTTCTCTCTCTAAATTCTCTCTAGACTTTCGAAATATGCAAGAGCATTTGGTGTGAAATTTTCAATGAGAATGGCAAGCTATTTATAGATGAAAATGGGCCAACTTAGGTAATTTTCTCCAAATTCTTTAATTCTAGACCATGGATTTTAGGGTTTAGGAGTTGGCAATTTCTCCTCCACATCTCCCTTGTTCCGACCTCCCCCCGCCCCCTCCCCAAAGTCCACAAATGCAATCATTTTGATGCCACCTTGCCTTCATCTAGAAGGTTTCTACCGATAAAGTCCTCGATCGGTGTTTGAATCGCGTAATCTTGTAAAATCTTAGAAATCCAGAATCATAACTTTGAAGTTCTTTTCTTACTCATTAAAAATGTTTGGGTTAACTAAATTTTTGATCCCTTTCAGGTCTTCTCCGGTCCTGCTGAAGTTTTACGGAAAAACGCGTCGGTTACGGGAGTAATTTCTGGAATCATCAACTTCGGGACAAAAATCCACTGATTCGTAAAACGTCCAGTTGATTACCAACTCATCCCCAGATATTGAGTTAGGATTTATTTTCTATAGACTCACTTTTCCAATATCTGGCCTTTTTCTCTTTGCCGGATCCCCTAATTACTCCGCCGATTACGGAAACGACTTTGGAGACAGTCTATTCCGAGATAAAAATTCACTTGTCTATAAAACACTCTGACCTTAGAAACCTTGTTCATGGTTTTCTAGATAGGATTTAATCTCTATCAGTGGTCATTTATCCTATTTTCTTTTTCACAGAATATTCCATAGAATATTCCTTTTTATTAATATAATATTCTAAAATATCTAGATATTATATTTTTGCATTCTTATCCTATTCTTCCTCAAATTTTCGGTCAAAACCTGGTCCTTTTTTTTTTATTTTCGTTTTTTATTTAATTATTTAATTAATAATATATATTTTTAAATTATTTAAAAATTATTTTTCATAATTTTTCCACAAAGTTTCCTATTGGTCCATACTTTGATTTAGGCTTAAAATTACTTAACCTCACCAATTTTCCTTCATATTTTCCAATTAATTAGAAAATATATTTTATGCTAATTTTAGCCATAAACCACTAATTATAAGGTTTTACATAATTATCTTTGGATTTTCCTTTGTTTAAGCCCAAATAATTAGACAATAATTACCTAATTAATCCCCCACCAATTGTTGATAATTTTCTTATTTATAAATAATTATTTCCTCACAACAATTGGACTTACATTGATATTTTATGCTTTACATAAAATATTAAAAATCACGGGGTTAACAATGATCCCGGAATACTTTTTAATTTTTCCCTCACCATTTTCCAGGTAAATAAATCCCAAAAATTGTCTAAATTAGAGACAACATACTCTATAATTTTTAATAATTATTTTGTTGCCTTTTGGAATTTATCACAACATTTTCAGGGCATTATATAACCCTAAAATACATTTTTAAGCCTTTTAATACCTCACAAGGGCATTTTAGTAATTTTGGCCCTTTAATCCCTCTAATTTCATTATAAACTATCTTAGAAAATAAGATATTTATGATATTTTCCCTAATTCAAATTTTAGGGTTACATTTCTCCACCCGTTAAATAAAATTTCGTCCTCGAAATTTATGCTATACTTCTTGGCCTTTTCACTAACTATAAACTTCGGATCTCTATCCTATCGGATCACTTCCATGTCGTTCGATCGAGAATTCACTCCAGCCCAACTGCAAAAATCTTGTCATTTCGTACTTTGGTATATAGTGTTTTCCGTGGCTCCCATATACCGCGGTCAACACTACAGATACCAAAATGTCTCCATAGCTCCCATACACCATGGCAACACAAGATACTTAAATGTTTTCATGGTTCCCATACACCATGATAACACAAAATACCTCCTACTTAATGACACGATTGCGGTCAGATTGTACCAACAAAGAATCATGGAACACTTCACAGTAATGGTTCACATAATCATATGATCTAACCTAGAGAAGATTCTCTATGAAGAGATAGTACCTTGGACCATCTCTGGGAGTTCTCTGTCCTCTGCACCGGTTAGTGCGTACATTCGGCCTGGGTTTTGTGGCCTTGACGCTGCAGCTTTCTCCGGACAGTGCACACTGATGTGCCCAGGCTTTTGACACTTGAAGCATATCAGCTTCCCATCGCAGCCAGTACTTTGAGGATGATACCTCCCACATTTTGGACACGATCGGGGTCCTGACGTTCCTGGGTTGTACTACTGCCCAGTTCGAACTGGCCTCTTGCTTTCTCCTTGAGAGTCACTCCAGGGTGCTTCTCTCTTCCGTGAGGAATTTTCGCGGCTGCCCTCACTACGATTGGTACGGCTACCATTGTGATTCCGTAATATACGTAACTCCTTCAGGTTGCGCTCAGTCATCCAGCAAGATTCTACCGCTTGGGCCATTTCAGGAAAACGCTGGGATACCAGCCTTGCTCGGATATCGTACTTCAGCCCGCATATCAACCTGTTTGCCTTCCAGCTTTGGTTGTCATTACTCCCCAGGTATGACGAATATCAGGACAGATTGGTGAATCGGGCAAAGTAATCATCGAAGGTTTCCTCAGAACCTTATTGAATATGAAGGAACTCCTCCTCCTTAATCACTTGTGTTGAGGGAGGAAAATACTGTTCATTAAACTTTTCTATGAACTTCTCCCAAGTGACAGGGAAAAATCGGGTCCGCAACGTCGTGGCTACACTCTTCCACCATCTTTGCGCATCACCTTCGAGTTTGTAAATCGCCAGCTGAGCTTTCCGGTTCTCCGAGCATTCCATCACTTCAAATATCTTATCTAGGCTCATCAGCCAATCCTTATTCAATTCGTTCTTCCCATGGAAAGCGGGTGGCTTGAGCTTGCAAAACTGTGTGACCCAATATTGTGTGGTCTGCACAGCTCTCCCTTGTCGTGGAGGTGACTGAGTCCTATCAGATCCCTCAGCTTCCTCATCGTGTTCGTCTCTCTGCTCGTTTTCTTCTTCTTCCGAATGTTGTTCTCCCTCAGCTTGCCGATCATGCAATTGTCTCTGTCTCTCCTGCCTTTCTTCCAAGAGTACAGCTATGAGAGCCCCCTGCTCTTGTAGGGTTATTCTTATCTCCTGTATCTCATTCTGCCCCGGTTGATATGGTATTTCATTTTGTTCAGGTCCGGGTATTGGTCTTACTCGAGGTTGTCTACCTCGTCCTCCACCACGGCTTCTGCCTCGGCCTCTACCTCGACCTATGAGAGCTCCGGCTCCTCTCAGATTTGCCATGTCTTGTTCTTTTTCCTTTATTAGGGAAAACGTTAGTTATACAAGGAGTACAACGATGATCATATCATAATTTCTATCGCACTTCATATTTACACTATTAACGAATAGACACTCGCAACATGTCCCTCGTTCAGAATTTCGTTGGTTCGTTCTTCTCAGAAACGGGTTACTGAAACACGTATCGGAAGTTCCTATACATGAGTCAAATACTGCACGTACTTATCTTTATTGGTCTCGGATTTTCATCCGGCGTGGCCTATCTTCAAATATAAGCTCGGTGCTAGGAAAGAATCACCGTCCAGCACAAACTGGCGATTATCAGAGTGATCAGAGACTGATATCAGAGTTATCAGAGCTATCAGAGACTGATATCAGGGTTATCGGGACTATCAGAGGCTGATATCAGGGTTATCAGAGGCTGATATTAGGATTATCAGAGTGATGCACCGACCGAGGGTGGTTCACTGGTTCAAGATGGTATACCGGTTCAGAATGGTATACCGAAGTAAGGTGGTACACCGACCTTAGGCTATATCAGTACTCATTTTCAAAATATGCTCCAAAATTTTTGAAAAGGCTTAGAACCTAACTCCGTTAATCGAACAGAATGGCCAGGTAAGTGTCTACTATGGGGGCCTCACTGAATTCACGGCGACTCAATGGCACACCCACGTAGACTAGCCTTACCTTCGGCACCAAACTGTCTGTAGTAACATAGTTAAATTCATGCCAGGACTACTGCTCTGATACCAAAAATGTAACATCCCGTTTTCACAAGCAGTATAATTTTTTTTGGGTTAAGGTCCATATTTACCAACAAACTATTATGAAGGGAGCATCTGGCACAAATATTTATTAATGGTATCTTAAATACAAAGAAACAATTAAAACAAGGTAAAAAACACAACCACCGTTATTTTTTTTTTAAGGGTTTAGTATTTGACTTTTTTTGATGATGTGGAAAAAAGAAATGGTTGATGTGGAAATTTGTGTCAGAAGAAATTATACTTTGCCTTATTTTCCCGCAATCTCCTCTGCAACAATCTTGAAATCAGAATCATTATCAACAATCTCACCTGTGACGCTCTTGAACAACCTCCATGATCTTTGACCAAAAAAAAACAACCTCCATGATTCTTCTTCAGAAAGAGCTTGAATCTCTACCTTCTTCACTCCATCTTCCGCAGATTTCCACAAGTTTTCATTCTCAGTAACTATCATCTTGCATCCCTTGTTATCTAAGGGAATTCCTATGGCTTTCAAATCAAGCTTCTTTCTCACATCATCAAAGATTATCAATATCTTCTCCTCAATCTTCAGTCTCAAACACGGACGACGATCTCTTCCAGATTCACTCTCTTCCTAAATTTCATTCCCAACATGTCTGCAATTTGGTTTTGGATATTTCTAATATCTGAAGTAAGTTCTTCACCTTCGCTCTTCTTCCTACTTCTTTTGCCAATTCATTCTTCCCAATCCCTCTGATTCCGTGAAGAACAACTGCATGACACTCATCTTCCTCTAAAGCATTTAGAATCTGATCTGTAGGTTCGATTCTTGAGTCAAAGGCAATGAAATTTCTGGAGGATGAGTGCTCTATGCCTGAAAGTGGAGCTGGGCAAGAAATCCAATTGAGATTCCCAACTTGTTCTTGAAGCTCAGTGATGGATCTCACCTTCTTCGTCGATTTTCTGCTGATACGGTAGCGATTAACGCAATTAGGGCAAATTCCACCGAAACAACTCTAGTCTTGCTCTGTTCTTCGATCTTCACAACTTGATCGATGATCTGATCCACATTCGCCAGCCACCGTTGAACTTGGGGGTCGATGAGATCTCCCCTAATTTTTGGCTCGTTGAACTTGTTGATTCACTTGAAGCTACCCATTTTTTAGCTTCTCTGCTTGTTCACTAAGATTTTTTACATTTCTGTTGAAATCGAAGAGGTAATCAAGCTGACGAAGGATCGGATGTACTGGGTATTCAGCGATCTTCCAGAAATTGACTGTACATTCAAACCCTTATCCTCAATTGCGCTCAAACAGCAGCCACCTAGACAAGTTGGAAGTCAAATGCACGTCCGTTAAAAACAAACAAACGGCGTTGTATTTTTTACCATGTTTTAATTGTTTGTTGGTATTTAAGATACCATTAATAAATATTTGTGCCAGATGCTCCTTTCATAATAGTTTGTTGAGTAAATACCCTTTTTGGTCCCTGGAAAAAACACGGATGCCCTTTTTGGTCCCTGAAAAAAAATAAGTCACTTTTAGTCCCTAAAATGGAAAAATAAGGTCCCTTTTAGTCCTTTTGATCATTTTTTTGCACATTTTAATCCCTCAGAAATTCCCAAAAATGTCCTTTTTAGTCCCTAAAAAAGACCAAAATGACATTTATTTTACTCAGGGACGAAAAAGGGTCAAATGTGTTTTTCCAGGGACCAAAAAGGGTATTTACTCTAGTTTGTTGGTAAATATGGACCTTCACCCATTTTTTTTATTCAAACATCATTTCAATTCATTAGAGTAGAGCACCGGAGCGATTGAGTAACTGACATATATATTCAAAATACCACGGTGGCATGTCATGTTGGTTTAAACAGCGGTACAAGATTTCAAAGGTTCAACTGAAACGTAGTTACATAAACAGAAGGAATCTTCAGCCGGATCTCGGTGCGGCCTGCTTGCCTCTCTCCTCGATCCTTGGTCCTCCCGACCCTGAAGCTATATTAAGTGCTGAGGTCCATGCATCGAACCCTAGGTAACGGTTAACCTCATGTTTATATACACCATATATGTACGACAGACATTCATAGAATTTTGGCAACACTTACTACAGTCAGACATAGGGTATACATATCAAATATGTATGGCAAAAACAATATAGTCGGATGACAGAAAGTAGTACAGTCAGAGTACGGATAATAGTACAGTCAGAGTAACAATACAGTCGGATGACAAACAATAGTACAGTCGGAGTACAGATAATAGTACAGTCAGAGTACAGGAAATAGTACAATCAGAGTACAGGCATGACAGAAAATAGTACAGTCAGAGTACAGGAATGACAGCGGAAACACATATATGCATACAATAACCATCAGAGTTAGTGTTACAGTACGCGAACGTACCTTCGTTGACGGAATTTCGGTACGGCCTAATCGGCGGAATTTCGCCAGCACTTCGTTACTTTGACTCTAATCTTCCAAAATATTGCCATAACTCCGACTCCATCATGAATTTCAAAATTAAGGACTAAAATACCCATAACATATGATATCTAATCATACTTGGAAGATTAAAGATCAAAACAACATCTACCCTAGAACTTTAAGAACTACCGAACTAAAGGCTAGAACCGAAGAACTTACCCGTTGAAGAACTTCACTACAACTTTCTCCAGAGCTTCTCTCTCTAACTTCTCTCTAGACTTTCGAAATATGCAAGAGCATTTTGTGTGAAATTTTCAATGAGAATGGCAAGCTATTTATAGATGAAAATGGGCGAACTTAGGTAATTTTCTCCAAATTCTTCTTTAATTCTAGACCATGGATTTTAGGGTTTAGGAATTGGCAATTTCTCCTGCACATCTCCCATGTGCCGACCTGCCCCCCTCCCCAAAGTCCACAAATGCAATCATTTTGATGCCACCTTGCCTTCATCTAGAAGGTTTCTACCAATAAAGTCCCCGATCGATGTTCGAATCGCGAATCTTGTAAAATCTTAGAAATCCAGAATCATAACTTTGAAGTTCTTTTCTTACTCATTAAAAAAGTCTGGGTTAACTAAATTTTTGATCCCTTTCAGGTCTTCTCCGGTCCTGCTGAAATTTTACAGAAAAACGCGTCGGTTACGGGAGTAATTTCCGGAATCATCAACTTCGGGACAAAAATCCATTGATTCGTAAAACGTCCAGTTGATTACCAACTCATCCCCAAATATTGAGTTAGGATTTATTTTCTATAGACTCACTTTTCCAATATCTGGCCTTTTTCTCTTCTTAGGATCCCTAATTACTCACGTAGGTCACGGAAACGACTTTGGAGACAGTCTATTCCGAGATAAAAATTCACTTGTCTATAAAACACTCTGACCTTAGAAACCTTGTTCATGGTTTTCTAGATAGGATTTAATCTCTATCAGTGGTTATTTATCCTATTTGCTTTTTCACATAATATTCCATAGAATATTCCTTTTTATTAATATAATATTCTAAAATATCTAGATATTATATTTTTGCATTCTTATCCTCTTCTTCCTCAAATTTTCGGTCAAAACCTGGTCCTTTTTTTTTTAATTTTCGTTTTTTATTTAATTATTTAATTAATAATATATATTTTTTAATTATTTAAAAATTATTTTTCATAATTTTTCCACAAAGTTTCCTATTGGTCCATACTTTGATTTAGGCTTAAAATTACTTAACCTCACCAATTTTCCTTCATATTTTCCAATTAATTAGCAAATATATTTTATGCTAATTTTAGCCATAAACCACTAATTATAGGGTTTTACATAATTATCTTTGGATTTTCCTTTGTTTAAGCCCAAATAATTAGAAAATAATTACCTAATTAATCCCCCACCAATTGTTGATAATTTTATTTTTTAGAAATAATTATTTCCTCACAACAATTGGACTTACATTGATATTTTATGCTTTTCATAAAATATTAAAAATCACGGGGTTAACAATGATCCCGGAATACTTTTTAATTTTTCCCTCACCATTTTCCATGGAAATAAATCCCAAAAATTGTCTAAATTAGAGACAACATACTCTATAATTTTTAATAATTATTTTGTTGCCTTTTGGAATTTATCACAACATTTTCAGGGCATTATATAACCCTAAAATACATTTTTAAGCCTTTTAATACCTCACAAGGGCATTTTAGTAATTTTGGCCTTTTAATCCCTCTAATTTCATTAGAAAATATCTTAGAAAATAAGATATTTATGATATTTTCCCTAATTCAAATTTTAGGGTATTACACACATGGGTCTGTTTTCATTTCTTCCTCTAAGCTATGTTTTGACAAGAACTCAAATGCAAGCTTAAATGATTTTAACAGTATAATAAAAGCTAGTACAGATGCACACAATATTTGAAGGACCGAAATCAATAGATCAGAATGATAATAAAAGAAAAAATTGATCCAATAAAACAACTTAAGGAAACATAGAAGATCATTGAGCCTTCATAAACAAGATAAAACTCAAAAGATAATAAGATACTTAACGCAGAAATTAATTAAAATATAAGTACTGACCCTTGTTTTGTTAGTATGTCAGATTCAGGGACAACCCAATTGTACATGATATCTCTAAGCAGACTAGAGCCTTCAGGAAAAATTTCAGCGTTGAAATCCTTCAGTTTTTGGAGAAGATCATCATCTGTCACATTAACGAGAGTGATTAGCATCCTAGAAAACCAGAACAACATAGATGTTGAAAAGCAAAGAGAAGAAAATCTGATATTGAGAAATTTAAAAGCTGATATGAGAAGAAAATCAAAGAGGCAGAAGAAGGAAGGAGGTACCTGAAAAAAGTGGAGCTAAAGCATGAAAAGCAAAATTGAAGAGAGAATTTGATATCAATAGAACATATATGTAATGGCAACGTATAAGAGAATGCAAATAACGTCATTTACCAGCTTTGTTATCAAGTAGGTGAACATGTTTTTTGAGTGCCTGAGGAAAAGGAACCTTTGATTTTTTTTCTTTTTTGGTTTTACCAACGGTAGAAACAGACCAATAAAACATTTGAGCCTTGGGCTAAAACTAGCTAAAACTATCTAAGGGTGTTTTCTCTCATTTTCCATTTTTCCAGTTTTTTTTCTTAGAATCTCATATTTACTTTAGATTAAAAAAAGGAATAGTTTTTTTTATCAAGTTTAGATTTAATATTTCATAAAATTATTATTATTAATACAAATAAATAAATTTAACCTCTTAAAATTTGACATACACTAGATATCACACAGAGACAATAAATAAATTATAATTTATAAAATGATAATAAAATTCCTAGTAAAATACTAAGTTATTTGTTCTGGTGTAGAACTCTGATGTCCGGCCTATTGAAGGTCCGGTGATTTGATATAGGATCTGTGTGCCCTTCCTGTATGCTTATGGGACAAGCGTTCAGGAGAGGGTATGATCACGGTACACAAGCAGCGTTTCGCCTAAAGGGTGCTTGTGTGTGCCGTGTGATTTGAATGTAGATAAGTCGTGCTTAGAATGAATGTACCTGGCGCCCGTCTCCTTCCTCTGTATATATAGAGTATACCTGGTTAGTTAGTCCCTTGGCTGCCACGCCGTACGTGTCCTATGCGTGTCCGGGATCGTGTGTGCATGTCCAGGATCGTGGGTGCATGTCCAGGATCGTGGGTGCATGTCCAAGGTCATGGCTGGGTCCCACGGATAGTGGGTTGCCCCCTGTACTAGCCAGTGAGATAATGGGCCTAGACTAGGTCCGTAACATTATTGAAAATGTAATCTTTTTAAATGGCACATGTTTTTTGAAATTTGTGACAGAAATTTCCATAGTGTCTATGTTTTGATTCATAGAGATTTCTAGATGGCGAAGGCTTCATAACTCTCCCAACCAAGATGGCACTGAACTGAAATTGTTTTCAGAAAGATCAAGGCCTTGAAGGGTAGTCAAGTTCCGCAAAGCAATAGAAATGGGCCCACAATTTAAAGTGTATGATATGAAAGATCAAGAGAAACCAGATTGTAATACCCTAACAATCCTACATATGATAAGTATCATAATTTAGCAAATAATACCTATTGGAGATAGGTGAGTATATGGTCTCAAAAATTGTGTCATAATTACCTTATTTTCTAGGGTAATTTCTATTAAAATTAGGGTGAATAAAGAGCTAAAAATCCCTAAGTGAACTTATGGGTCATAAAATACCCTAAAAATATTATGATAAATCCTAAGAAGCAATAAAATATTTATTAAAAATAGGAGAATATGTTGTCTCTAATTTAGATAATTTATGGGATTATTTTCCTTGGAAAATAATAAGGCTAAATTAAATATTATTTTGGGAACCCTAAATGACTCTATGATTTTTAATATTATGCATGGAGCATAAAATACCAATGTCAATGTAATAGTTGTGAGAAAATGATTAATCCTAATTAAGAAAATTATCAACAATTAGTAAGTGATTAAATAACTAATCATTGGCTAATTATTTAAGCATAAGTTAAAGAGATATCCAAGTAATTGTGTGTGGACCAATGGGAGAATTTTGTGAAATAAATATAAGATAATTAATACAATATAAATTAATTAAAAAAAATAAATATGGAAAAGAGAGAGAGGGAGCCGAACTTTTGGGGAAAAATAGAAGAGAAAATGATTGAATTTAAATTGTGTGGTGTGAAAAGGTTTTAAGGATAATATCATGATATTTTATGAGATATTTTGATATAAAGCAAATAGGATAAATGAGAACCGATAGAAATTAAATCCTACCTTGAAATCCTTGAACTAAGTAGAAAACATCTGGACATATTATGAATCAGTGAATTTTTGTCCCCAAGATGGTGTTACCCAAAGTCATTTCCGTAACCGACAGCGGTTATCCGAAAATGTTCAGTAGGCTAGGAAATACCCTTAGTGGGACCAAAATATTTGTTAATCCAGATATTTCTCAAGAGAAAGAATAGATCTCCAAGACTACGTCGTTGAATTTTTGAGATTAGATAAGATTACGCGATTAGAACACCGATCAGGGGACTTTATCGGTAAGATCAATAAAGATCAGGAGATGACATCACCTTGATGATGTCATTTTCTTGAAAAATAGGGGGGGAGGTCGGCACACACACATGGAGGGTGAGGATTTGAGCTTCAAAAGTGTTCTTCATCCAATGGCTCACATTAAAGTAGAAAGTTTGGAAGATTACCTTTTTGCCCTCACTTTCCTTCTATAAAAAGGCTTCACCTCTTCACTTCATTCCTCACCAATTCCTCAAGGCAATTTCGAAATAGAGAGAGAGTTTAGAGAGAAGGAGGAGCTCTGGAGAAAGAGTAACGAAGTATTGGGTAATTTCTTCGGTCCCTAGTCTTAAGTTCTAGTTTTAGTTCGGTAGTTATAGTAGAAATGTTAGTTTGATCTTTAATCTTCCAAGTATGATTTCAATATCATGTTTTAGGATTGAATATGATATATATTTCGAAAATATGTTGGAGTTAGAGATATGGCAAAATTTTGGAAGATTAGAGTCAAAGTAACGAAGTTCTGGCGAAATTCCGCTGATTAGGGAGGTCAGGGGTAAAATGGTAATTTGGGACTAAAGTGTCTGTTATAATGATTGATCATTAATGAATACGTTGTTATCCCTATAGGATATCTGTAATCACGTACCGACTGACAGACGCACATTATATCATCAACGAAGGTACGTTCACGTACTGTAACACTAACTCTGATGTTTATGATATACGTATATGTGCTATATGTGTGATACGCTTATATGAGGTAGCTGATAGTTTTATGGTATGTTCATGTACTGTTGTTATGATTATGGTTGCGGGGTATCGGGATACGCTTGCTAGGTGTGAAATGCTAGGTGTGAAACGATTGCTAGATGTGAAACGGCTGCTAGGTGTGACACGATAGCTAGGTGTGACTCAAATTGCCAGGGGGGAATATGTGTTGTTGGGATATGCTTGTTTGTTGTGTAATATGAATATCTGTTATGCATATGTTATGTATGTAAACATGAGGTTAACCATTACCTGAGGTCCGGTGCGCGTTGGACCTCAGCTCTTAACATAGCCTCAGGATCAGGAGGATCGAGGAGAAGAGTAAGCAGCACGCATAGAGACTCGGCTGAGGACTATATTTTGTTGCCATGGCGTGGGTGTCGCCAGGGAGACACTTTTGTTGTCATTTGCATTTGAAATCAGTCGGAACAATGTACCGTCACTGTAATTAGCCAGACTTATGGCATTTTGAATATATATATCAGTTACTCTTATGCTCCGATGCTCTACTCTGATGATTTTAAATGAAAAAAAAAAATTATACTGCTTTTGAAAATGGGATGTTACACAGATTCTTAAACTCTCCAAACCACAATGGCAATGAATTAAAATTGTTTGAACTGAGGTGAAGGAATTCAACAGAAGTCCAATTTTGGAAAGCATGAAGCATTATTTGTGAAATTAATGGGGAAAAGAGGAGTGGCCAAGTTGTGAAGTCCACAGCCTTCTAATTGGAGAAGCTTAAACAAGTGACTTTTCTCTATGATCAATTTCTAGAGGGACAAGTGTAGTGTGGCTTTTGTTGAATATGCAAAACTCCTATTTATAAATATGCACAACTAGTATTTATAAATTTGACTACATTTAAATTAGTGACGGTTTGATAATTAAAATATGATGAGTAAAATATTATACTAATTATCTTTGGTCTAAAAAGATGAAAAATTCCAATCCTCTTACCCCACTTTTATATATATATATATATAACATTCATACGATCATGTTCAATTTTAAAATTCTTAAATATAGACTTGAAGAAATAAAATTTTAAATAAATCAATTTTTTAGGCGTCATAGTGGTATGTCAAAGTCAATATCAATCAGTACGAAACTTTGATCCCAAAAGTATCGGTGTCGGCAATTTTTTTAGGGAAAATCCACATGATGGCTCAAATAACAAATAAAAAAAAAAAAAAAAAAAAAAACCAAAGATTATGAAAATCCCAAAAAAGGCCCCAGGGCCTTTTCGGGTATAAATTCATTAAAATGTGAGTTGTTAACGGGTATTGATATAGTTGTTAACGGTACTGATTTAATTGTTAGGATATTGTTGTTAATGGTATTGCTTTAGTTGTTAATGACCTACTGTAACATCCCATTTTAAAAGCGGATTTTTTTTTTTTTCAATCAAAGTAGAGCATTGGAGCGAAGGAGTAACTGATTCACATTCAAACATTAACAATAGTGTAACATAGTATTGATACAGTCATCCTATTGTTCTCAAAAGTAATTACTAAATAATCAAAAGGAACATCTCCGGCCAACGGTCTAGTCGTGTTGCTTGCCCCGCTCTCCAATCCTTGGTCCTCCGGACTGAGCAGCAAATGAGATCCAATTTACCCCATTGGATCTCGTAACTGTTAACCTTATGCTCAAATAAAACAAGATATGGACAATGTATATTCATGAACAATACAACATATCACTAGATAAGCACAGAGCAGATGCATGATTATAACAATGACAGAACATAAGCACAGAGCAGTATGTAAAGTCTAACAACAACAGTCTGCACATACCCAGTGCCACGATAACCACTCGTGTCCTCAGTGCAAGGAAAACATAACAGTATTACCAATACTATAACCCTTGTAGAGCTGTATGTATAAATGACGACCCTAAACAGAGCCTCAGACTATGAACGTATCTATCACATATAAGTATAAGAGCAGCACAGGATTAGTGTTACAGTACGAGTTCGTACCTTCGTTAACGGTATTCTGGTACGTTTGACGGAAAACTGTACTTTTGACGGAAAACGGAAAACAACACGCCGACAAATGGTTCGACAAATGTAGGTGATCACAAATATCCTATAAGGATAATATCACGTTTATCAATATCCAATATCATGACAGGCATTTTAGGTACAAATTACCATTTTGCCCCTACCCTTACTAATTTCCAAAATTTTGTCAGAGCTTCGCTACTTTAACTTCAAACTTTCAGAAACTCGATCCCTACTATGTTTTTACCTCGTCAGACATCTTTCAATGCAATGAGGCCTAAAAACAAAAATAGGAATCTCATCTCCTACTTCCTAGATCTAACTAACATTTCTACTAAAACTATCGAACGAAAGACTAGAGCTTAAAAGCTAAGGACCGAAGAACTTACTCAAAGCTTCGCTACAAATTTCTCTGGACTCCTTCCTTCTTCCTTTGCTCCTCCAAATTTTGAATTGGCTAGCAAGTTTTGGATGTGAGAATTGTGAAGACACAAGAGGCCTATTTATAGCAAAAATTTGGGTACTATTCATCCTTTTTCATATCGATTTCTAACCATTGGATCTTGACTTCAAGAGTTGGCAAAATCTTGGCCCTTGGAGTGCCTTGGCCGACCTCTTCATAGGTCATCCCCCCCAAGGATGATGTCATCAAGGTGATGTCATCCTTGCTTTATGGGGTTTCATCCGATAAAGTTTCCTGTTCGGTGTCCTAATCGCGTAATCTTGGAAAATCTCAAAAATCCGAGAATGTTCCCTCGAAGATCCCTTCTTCCTCTTTAGAAATATTTGGGTTAACTAAATTTTTGATCCCATTCAGGACATTTCGTGTTCAGCCGAAGATTTTCGGATAACCGTCTTCGGTTACGGAAATCACTTCGGGTAACACCATCTTCTGGACAAAAATTCACTGATTCATAATATGTCCAGATGTTTTCTACTTAGTTCACGATTTGTGAGATATAATTTATTTTCTATAGGTTTTCATTTCTACTATCTGCCCCTTTTTTTTCGTCTTATTCCCTAAGCGTTCCGCCGGTTACGGAAATGACTTCTGAGACAGCCTATTCCGAGATAAAAATTCACTTGTCTATAATATGTCCTGATCTTAGAAACTTAGTTTATGGTTTTCTAGATAGGATTTAATTTCTATCGGTGGTCATTTATCCTATTTGCTTTTTACACAAAATATCAC
Organism: Acacia pycnantha; assembly: GCA_025563575.1. NCBI lineage: Eukaryota > Viridiplantae > Streptophyta > Magnoliopsida > Fabales > Fabaceae > Acacia > Acacia pycnantha. The sequence goes on along the minus strand of JAMWYP010000416.1, from coordinate 59,956 downwards.
AATTTATATTAATATTATATTATAAGTATCTAGATATTATTTTGACCAATTCTTATCCCTTTCAACTCAAAAATTCGGCCAGCTGCACCTTTTTTTTTATATATTTTTATTTTTCTGTTTTAATTATTTATTTTATATTTAATTATCTAATATTTATTTTCCTCAAAATTCTCCCATTGGTTCATTTCCTTTAACATGGATTTAGGCTTTAAAAATTACTAGAATAATTCTAAACCTTTGATTTTGCTTTCCAATATTACATCTTAGCCATTAGTAATTATTTAATTTATCCAATTAAATTAGAAAGCCTAATTAGTGTCCTAATCATGAGATTAGTAACTTTTTAGGATTAGGGATTTTCACACCCTTAATCTCATTTATTTTTCTTAAGAGTAAATACCCTTTTTGGTCCCTGGAAAAAACACGGATGCCCTTTTTGGTCCCTGAAAAAAAATAAGTCACTTTTAGTCCCTAAAATGGAAAAATAAGGTCCCTTTTAGTCCTTTTGATCATTTTTTTTGCACATTTTAATCCCTCAGAAATTTCCAAAAAGGCCCTTTTTAGTCCCTAAAAAGGACCAAAATGACATTTTTTTTACTCAGGGACCAAAAAGGGTCAAATGTGTTTTTTCAGGGACCAAAAAGGGTATTTACTCTTTTCTTAATCTTTTCCCAATAATTAGAAAAATATTTTATGCTAATTTTATAAATTAATATTTAATTAAAGGGTTTCACATAATTTACTTGAATATTCTCTTGATTCATGCTTAAATAATTAGCCAATAATTATTTATTTAATCCCTCACTAATTGTTGATAATTTTTTTATTTAGAATTAATCATTTTCTCACAACTATTTGACTTACATTGGTATTTTATGTCCCATGTAAAATATTAAAAATCATGGGGTCAATTATGGCCCTCACAATACTTTTAGATTTTTCCCCTTTAATTTTTCCAAGGTTATAATTTATTAAATTGTCTAAATTAAGGACAATATTATCTCTAATTTTTCATAATTATTTCACTGCCCTTTAGAATTTATCACAATATTTTCAGGCTATTTTATGACCCACAAATGTATTTTCGGGCCTTTGGCACTTTAATTCTCTAATTTCCGTAGAATTTACCCTAAAAAAATAAGATACTTATAATCCAATGTTTGAGACTATATATTCACCTATCAGAAATAGCCATTTATTTATCTCTATACAATATTCCAGACAAATAAATATCCGAGTATTACATTTCTCCCCCCGTTAAACAAAATTTCGCCCTCGAAATTTAATCTATCGTAACTAAACTTCGAGTCGTGAACTCTGGGTATTTCTCCTTCATGTCTCTCACTGTTTCCCAAGTCGCCTCCTTAGGTGACAAACCCTTCCAGACTACCTTCACTATCGGTATGGTCTTGTTTCTAAGCCGTTTCTCCTGGTGTCCGATAATTTGCTCCGGCTCGACCACGAAGGTACGTATTATCGTGTCGTACTTCAACGTCCTCATACTCGATAACATGATCACGGTCTGGTTGGTATTTCTTCAATTGTGACACGTGGAAAACGTCATGGTGATTACTCAGGTTCGGGGGTAAGGCTAACTGATAAGCGACTGATCCTCGCTCTGCCAAAATTTCAAACGGTCCAACATATCATGGACTAAGTTTCTTCCTCTTAAGCGTTCTGCCGACACCAGTTACTGGAGATAGTTTTAGAAATACACGGTCGCCGACATAGAACTTCAGAGGTCTCCTCCTTTTGTCAGCATAGTTCTTCCGTCGCTTTGTCTTTGCAAGGAGTCTTTTCTTGATTAGAGCGATCTACTCGGAGGTCTGTTCTATCATATCAGGCCCAAGTAATTGCCTTTCAGAAGATTCGGTCTAGCATAACGGTGATTGACACTTTCGCCCGTATAATGCCTCAAACGGGGCCATCTGAATACTTGCATGATAACTGTTGTTATATGCAAATTCTGCTATTGAAAGATGTCGATCACAACTTCCTTTGAAATCTAGGGCACATGCTCGCAACATATCCTCCAGCGTCTGTATTGTTCTCTCAGATTGACCGTCGGTTTGTGGGTGATAAGCCGAACTGAACTTCAACTTTGTACCCATACCTTCATGTAATGCCTGCCAGAAATGGGATTGGTACCGTGCATCTCGATCAGAGACAATACTCTTTGGTACACCGTGTAGTCTCACGATCTCCTTGATGTAAATCTCCGCCAATCGCTCCGGAGAATAATGAATACTAATGGGAATGAAGTGTGCTGACTTAGTTAATCGGTCAACAACTACCCAGATCGTATCAAGATTCCTGATCTTAGGTAAACCCATCACAAAATCCATGGTTATGTTCTCCCATTTCCATTCCGGCATTTCCAGTCCTTGCAAAAGACCAGGGGGCCGACGGTGTTCAATCTTCACTTTTTGACAGGTCAAGCATCTGACCACATACTGGGCTACATCTTTCTTCAACCCGGGCTACCAGAGTTCAGATTTCATGTTCTGGTACATCTTGACCATGCCTGGATGCAGAGTATATTTACTCTTATAAGCCTCATCCAATATCTTCCGCCTTAACTCATCAAATGGCGGTATGTAGATTCGCTTTTTGTACTTGACCAAACCACTAGGTGATAGGTCATGGTCTTGGGTTTCACCCCGAGAGATCTGCTCCCATATGGAAACAGCCCGATCATCTTGCTTCTGAACTTCCTCAACTTTATCCCTCAAATCATACTCCCCTTGACTCACAAGAAGAGTAGCAAGATAGGCATCATTTGGTGCGCCGAGACCCACGCAAATCTAATTTGATAGATTCAGATCTCTGTAATCTTCAAGTAATTTCTGCTCCTGAATCATCATGAATGCCACCTGCACCGTCTTTCTGCTAAGAGCATCTGCAACAACGTTTGCTTTACCCGGATGATACTTGATCTCCAGGTTATAATCTTTAAGCAGCTCCATCCAGCGACGCTGTCTTATGTTGAGTTCTTTCTGATTAAACAAGTATTTCAGGCTCTTGTGGTCGCAGTATAGTTCTACGGTCGCACCGTACAGATAATGCCTCCATTGTTGGTTTTGATTAGTTTTGATGATGTCTTATATAGATGTCATTCTTAATAGCAAAAAGCTTGCATACTACATTTATCTTTTACTTTGACTAATTATTATATTTAATGTAGATGCAAAGTTTTATGATGGAGAATGTTGATTGAAGAAAGAAGCTCTTGCACAATATAATGGGAATATCATAATATTAAGGAAGCAAGAGGTTATCAAATGATTTTGGGGATAATCTAGAAGGAGAGAAGAAATTGAAGAAGGAAGAACTTGCAATGCAATGGAATATCTTTATTGAAGTTCTTATATTGATGCTAGAAGTATCCAAGATCATATGGAAGCTGGAACGGATCAATTCGAGTTTAAACCATCAAAAATCAGTTCCAGGATGAGCAAACTCGAGTTCATAACTTGCAAACTCGAGCACTGTAATGTCCTCGGCAACTCGGCGCCTCGGACAAGTCAAACTCGAGCTTAGAACTCAAACCTCAGGTTTGGAACTCCAAACTCGAGCCCATCATTAGCAAACTCGAGCCCGTAGTGTCTTCAGCATTTCTGGTGTCTCTGGACAAGGCAAACTCGAGCCTATTAGTTGGCAAACTCGAGCTTACAGCGGTGTTCAACATTTCAGCTACTCTGTTCCACGTTTCACTCGGGCGACGTGTGGTCATTCGATGATATCTCCTAAAATACAGATCGGATTGAAGTGAAACCAGTGGCATATGAAACTAGACTCCCAATGCGTCATTTTGATATATAATTGAAGCCAAACGGAGTCAAGATGAAGGAGCTATGAATTTATGAAGTTGACAGTGATATTCACGTCACACAAATGACCAACCTTCAATGTTTTGAGTGTATCTCACAAACGGAGAATCCAATTGAGCTGAAATCGGTGGCATTGGAAAGTAGACTCAAAGGGCTTTAAAATAGATAGTTGAACCAACCAAAACGGAGTTCAGACCAGGGATATATGGCCCCGAAAATAGACAGTCTGTTCTGGGTGTTGCACAATTTGCTGAGAAGCAAACTCGAGCCTATTAGTTGACAAGCTCGAGTTCGCGGGTTACGAGAGCTACCGGTCGCGAAAATCATCCAAACTCGAGCCTATAAGTGACAAACTCGAGCCTAGACAAGACAGAGAGCAAAAGATGATTTTGAAGAGACCCAAACTCGAGCCTATAATTATAGACTCGAGCCTAGATGCTGAAAAATGTTACAAACTCTAGAGTTTGCTCGAACCTCCGGTTTGCACCTTGCGAAGCTGAACTCGACCCTTGCAAACTCGAGCCTACTTATCCAAGCTCGAGTTCATGACCCTGATTCAGAAAAACAGCATTTCGAAAGTCTCGTTTCTCATCAAAGAACATCCACATGATTACCCAAATGACTTATACTTATTCTTAACATTATTTATATCATTTGTGTACATGTTTCAGATTATTAAAGCTTGAGAGAACATCAATCTTGACAGAAATCAAGATCTAGAAGATGAACTTGCTGCAGATTTTCAGAAACACGAAAGAGGACTGGATCCAATCAGAAACTTGAGGAAACGAAGCAAAATGGCAACTTGCTGGAAAGGAGGATAATTATCCTCAAACGGTCAGAAAGCAAAGAGACATGATTTGGTAAATCTATTTTAGGAAACACCACATCATGGGCAAATATTTAGGACGCTCCAACAGAAAGTCTCCAACTAAATAAAGATTATGCGAAATGGGAATTATATAGAAAGGCTCCCAACAGCTATAATTTTGAATGGAGTCAAATCGAATGGATATGCAACGGTCATAATCTTCAATGCGAGCAATCATCGATATTCAAGAAACATTATGACCCAACGGCTATATTCCTCATCCATGACCACAACAAACTAGAAATTCAAATGGAGACAATACGAATTGAGAAGCAATGGTCATATGAAGATTTGCCGCTATATATAGAGCTGCATACAAACCTTCAAAGAGAGACAACAAGCAGAGGAACAAGCTTACACCTTCAACATGCTATTACTCTGATATGATTATCATTTACTCTCTGATTTTCAATGTCTATAAATCATAGAGAGTGAAATGTCTTTTATTGTACTTCAGTGTTTATCCATTCACTTCTGAGAGAAAGAAGAATCATTGTAAACATCCTATCATTCTACCTTAGAGTTACTCAAGATTGGGTGATCTTGAGTGGGAAACACATTGTGTTGATTACAGCTTATAAGGGAGTGAATCCTAGTGAGAGGATTACTTGAGTGCGAGTGTGTAATCAAACAGTGTATTGATTACGGTTTGTAAGGGGAGTCAATCCTAGTGTGAGGATTACTTCAAGTACGTAACGTGTAATCAAGTTGAAAGAAGATAGTGGATTGAAATTCTCAAGTAGAGCTTGGGACCTGGACGTAGGTCAAGGATTGGGCCGAACCAAGATAAATCACCGTTTGCATATTCTCTTCCCTTATCTCTTACATTCCAAAGCATATATGAATGATTGCTTATCACTTTATAAATTATTATTGACATTCAAACTATTTCCAGCAAGTGAAGAAAAGTTCTTAAAGTTCTAAGTTTTTAATCAAACACCCAATTCACCCCCCCTCTTGGGTGATAGCCAAGTCTTTCATTTGGTATCAGAGCCAGGTTCTTGTTTAAAGGACTTAACAGTCTCAAGAGTTATCAAATGGCTAATTTTGGGTCTTGCTCGTTTTGAAAGGTTTTGACTTTACCATTCCACCACTTTTCAAAGATATTGATTTTTGGTTTTGGAAAGCTAGAATGACTAGTTTTATAAAAGCAACTGATTTTGATATGTGGAAAGTCTTTACAAACGTTTTTGACTTTACTCCAAGAAAGGATTGGACAGAAACATATATGAAAATGTTTTCATTAAACATTAGAGCAATGAACATATTATACAAGTCTTTAACCGAAAAAGATTTTGAGAAAATCAAATGTTGCTCTAGTGCTAAAGATATTTGGGATACTCTTGATTCTATTTATGCTTCTAACAATTGTGTTGAAGTTGAAAGTGTTGTGAGTTCATCCAAACTATCACTGTGTATCCACATTTGATGAACAATTGGAAGTGAAGAATAAAAAGGAGAAATCTTAGAACACTTCCATGATCTAGTCAATACGAAGAACAAGAGAGTGAGGATTCCCAAGAAGAGCTCATTGTTCACATTGTGATCAACAATTACTTGGAGCTCGAGATGCATATATGGTAAACCATTCCAATTCTTCTTGTGTAGTTAAAAATGTTTATGAACATTTGCATAAAATTGTTGCAACCATTTACTAATTCTATGTTGAAAAATGAACATGTTTTCGAAAATCATGCTTGGAAAACCATGTGGGAATAAAGAATATACAAATATGGGTCATTTGACATTGCATCCGCTTGATCAATACAATTCTTGCAAAACTGAACATAATATGCATCATTCTATTATTTGCAATTATTGTGGAAATTCTGGACATATCTCTCATACATGCTATATTAGGAGAAATTCTAATATGAGAAATAAATTAGTTTGGGTTCCTAAAGGACAAGTAAGGTCCACTACTAACAGTCAAGGACCCAAGTATAAATGGGTACCAAAACATCCATCTAGTGCTTTATGTGTGCGAATGATTTGAAAATCAATGGACATAAGGGTATAGAAAAGATGAACAAGAAGCCAAGAGGTTCTCATGCACCAATGAAGAAGATCATATCATCAAGCAAGAGAAACCTTAGGGCATCCATTGCTAGAACTACAAGGTCTAAACATCAAAGGAAGCAATGGATACAAGTAAGAAGAGTATCATCCACCTCAAGAACAAACTACCATAGAGTATCATTCAACTATCTTGAGGAGAACAAGAAGAGGAGAACCTCTCAAGCATCAAATAGAAGACTCTTGAAGTCTACATTTTCGAGAGAGCCTTGCCCACACCCATAAGAAAATATATGAAGAACCAATGGGTAAGCAAAGGCAATACTCCAAGTACCTAAGGTAAAGGTATACAATGGTAAAACCTCCTTTTCTATCATTTGAAATATTCATTGAGGTTTTGTATTCTGTAACCTTAGGAATGAACATTGCAAACTATTTTAAAATTGGGCTTTAACATCCTGATTTATTCTTCAAAGGGATTGCAATGTTAATAACTTAATTCTGTATGCATACATGATGATTTGAAAAGAAAGTATCTCTTTTATGCATAAAGTCATGATTAATTCATTGTGCTCATCTATGCTGAATTGATTATATTCATAAGAGCATGTGAATTTTTGGTCTCTACAAGCTAACAAAGATTGGATCCAAGGAAGGTTGGATACCAAGAAAGAAAAGGATTTATACAACTTTGTAGGATCAAGGAAAGCTTCTCAAAGATGCAACATAGAGAAATGATCCAAGTCTTGAGAAAGCTAAACAACCTATGCTTGGATGTTGATGGTGAACATTGGAAAAGGAGTTATCTACATCAACCTATCTCAACCAAGCAAGCTTCTATGAAGATAAAAGGAATTACGGTGATATCTAATCCTTGCCTCTTACAATGATTATATGAAATTCATTTTTGATTTGCTTTTGGTTAAAAGGATTTGAAACTTAATCAATTTCAATCAGCAATCTTTCTGTCAAAACCAAACTTTAATTTAGAAATGCAAATTCATGTTTTAATCCTTCAAAAAAATGAGTTAAAAGAGTTTACAAGTATGTAAGCTCGAGCCTGCAGATGCAAGCTCGAGTTTGCCTCTGGCGGGAAAGTTTCCCAATTGAAAACCATTTCTTTAAACTCCAGATTTTTGTGTAGAGTTTGTTTAAACTCCGAGTTTTGTGTAGAGTTTGTTTAAACTCCGAGTTTTGTGTAGAGTTTGCCCTTGGCGAAGAGCTTCCAATTTTTTTATTTTCGCAAACTCTAGAGTTTTCTTTTAAACCTCCGGTTTGCCACTATTCCAAAACTCAAACTCGAGCCTAAGAATTTAAACTCGAGTCCGAACTTTAAATTGAGTAAAGTTATTTTACGCCAAACTCCGAGTTTACACCAAACTCTAGAGTTTACGCTAAACTCCGAGTTTGCACCAAACTCCGAGTTTACTCTAGAGTTTATATTTAAACCTCAAGTTCTCGCTAAAATGCTTAATTTTGTTTTGACATGAATAGTGTCAAACTCGAGCCTAAATTTCTAAACTCTAGCCTAAATTTTTGTGTAGAGTTTACTCGTGGTTTGAGAAATAAAAAGAATTTACAAAACATGTAAACTCGAGCCCGAATCTCTAAACTCGAGCCTGGTCTTTGAAAATGAGAAAATTATTTTACAAACTCCAGAGTTTGTGTTTATGCTCCAGTTCACGTTTTAAACAACTAATTTATTTTGGCATGAATAGTGTCAAACTCGAGCCTGCTCACTAATGGACTCGAGTTTGCCAATTTTGTGAAGTTTGATTTCAGATGGCTTTCGCGATAAATGCTCTACAGTAATACGAACTCGAGCCTGTTTTTCATGAACTCGAGTTCGCCCCTTTAAAAAAAAATAACAAACTCCAGAGTTTGCTCTTCGCAAAAGCTGCCATAATTAACAAACTCCAGAGTTTACACTAAACTCCAGAGTTTGCACCAAACTCCAGAGTTTACGCTAAACTCTAGAGTTTACATATAAACTCCAGAGTTTACATATAAACTCCAGAGTTTGCCTCTCCAAATTACAGTTTGAGTCAACTTTGTTTTTGAAATGATCTTGCTCGAAATTTGTAAAATCTTAATGTTTGATCTTTATATTCCATATCACCAATCACTAATGTTCCTAACTTGATTTAATCAATTTGTTAGTGAGTTTTTTTTTTGATGATCAAACAAGTGAAATTTGTGCATAACTTTATTAGTTCATATTTGTTTTGAAATGTACAAGTCACACTGTTTTGTTTGGATTTCAATTCACACTATTTTGTGAAAATGCAAACAAATGTTTTGAAAACATATCCATACTTTGATTACATTCAAATGATGTTTCAAAATTGGAAGTTAATATTGTATTCGAATGTTGGATATGCTTCAAACTTGTCTAGTCGAGTTTTCCTATCATTCACATATTGATCTTTGATATTCAATGTGTTGCTTGAACTCCTTTGTCTAATTCTCTAACTAGTTGGACTTCATGTCTAATAAGTTATCCATATATGAGTTTCAATCTTATCTTCAAGAAAAGAACTCAATTTGTGAAATGTTATTGGCCAAGTTATTCCAAGATTTATAAATGTTCATTAGTGCATTGAATGATAATGCATTAACCATTAAAGGAATAACTTACTAGGAAAATATTCTGGAACTCTAGTCATTTGAACTAATGAGTTTGTGATTCATCATTCATGAATCCTAGCATTCACTTAGTTGCTCAAATACATCAGCATTTGTCTTCAATCCTTATTTTGAGTAAACTGTATTCATAGTCTTGCCTTGAGCATTCATACTCTTCTAATCCTAAGATGCAAGATTATCTTTTGGTCAATAGCAAAGTCATTGTGCTCATACATTCATATTGTGCTAAGCATGTTTCGATAATGCTTTATCTTCATGACTTTTGCTCTTGAAAAATTCTTCTACATGTAAACTTCAATGTTTCACATGTTCTCTTAATCTTGAAGCATTCTGATTTATTCATTAAACATGTTGACTTCCACCATGTTTAAAGTGAGCATTATTTTCAAGCATGTTTCAAAAATGACTCTTTCATTCATCAAAATTTTGATTTCATAATTCATTATCATGATTTGAAAGAACATTCAAGATTTGAAACAATCTTCATAGTTCACTATCATTATTGAAAAATCTGATTTCATTCATGAACTATGATTTGAGAAATGCTTATCATTATGGATAAGATTTTCTATGCTCATTAATCAAACTTACATGCATTCATTAAGGGGAGCTTCACATTCACATGTGTTTTATATCTTAAAAGCTCATCTCCTTTATTTGAGAAAATCCCTTTAAATATTCTCATCTACATCTACTATCTTTGTATTAGTTTTGATGATAAATTGGTTATTTTAATTTGAAAATATCAAGGGATATTTCGATATCATATTGCACTAACAAATCTCTTTGGAAAAAAAGTGTTCAATTTGTAGCAGGAGATTCTGTTATGTGTTAGGACATTCCTCAACATACTACAAGGAAAAACTATTACATTGAGGAAAGATGTCTTAATCACACTGAAGTTGTGATATGCTCTACAAAAAAGAAGAAAACTTCTTAAAGCCGGTGACATGTTCTGCAGAAGAGTTCTATGAATGAAAGGAGAAGGATGGAAATGATCTCATACAAAGCAAACAAATGGACCTCATCGATCAATCATTAATTTGCAAAATCAACATGAGCATTTCTAATCTCTATCTTTTATATTCATTAGAAACTTTGCACATGTTTGGTATTTATATGCTTTAATTGTCAAAGATGTTTTTGAAAACCTCTCCAAACTCCATCAAACTTGTTTCCATAACAACATCCCAAATTGCATAATATTTAGAATGAAAACAATTTCAAATTGGGGAGAGAAAATCAATTCTTTGATTCTTTCTAATTTGCTTTCCTATTTGTCTCTCTACAAGTATCTCTTCTTTAAACTCAACTTTTTGCTAATGACAAATAAGGGGGAGAGAATGGCAAGAAAAATAAAAAAAAATATGCTGGGTCTATTAGTTTTTCATATTCATACATATTTTTCTTAAAGTATTTGCCATCATCAAAAAGGGGGAGAATGTTGGTTTTGATTAGTTTTGATGATGTCTTATATAGATGTCATTCTTAATAGCAAAAAGGTTGCATACTACATTTATCTTTTACTTTGACTAATTATTATATTTAATGTAGATGCAAAGTTTTATGATGGAGAATGTTGATTGAAGAAAGAAGCTCTTGCACAATATAATGGGAATATCATAATATTAAGGAAGCAAGAGGTTATCAAATGATTTTGGGGGATAATCTAGAAGGAGAGAAGAAATTGAAGAAGGAAGAACTTGCAATGCAATGGAATATCTTTATTGAAGTTCTTATATTGATGCTAGAAGTATCCAAGATCATATGGAAGCTGGAACGGATCAATTCAGAGTTTAAACCATCAAAAATCAGTTCCAGGATGAGCAAACTCGAGTTCATAACTTGCAAACTCGAGCCCGTAATGTCCTCGGCAACTCGGCGCCTCGGACAAGTCAAACTCGAGCTTAGAACTCAAACCTCAGGTTTGGAACTCCAAACTCGAGCCCATCATTAGCAAACTCGAGCCTGTAGTGTCTTCAGCATTTCTGGTGTCTCTAGGACAAGGCAAACTCGAGCCTATTAGTTGGCAAACTCGAGCTTACAGCGGTGTTCAACATTTCAGCTACTCTGTTCCACGTTTCACTCGGGCGACGTGTGGTCATTCGATGATATCTCCTAAAATACAGATCGGATTGAAGTGAAACCAGTGGCATATGAAACTAGACTCCCAATGCGTCATTTTGATATATAATTGAAGCCAAACGGAGTCAAGATGAAGGAGCTATGAATTTATGAAGTTGACAGTGATATTCACGTCACACAAATGACCAACCTTCAATGTTTTGAGTGTATCTCACAAACGGAGAATCCAATTGAGCTGAAATCGGTGGCATTGGAAAGTAGACTCAAAGGGCTTTAAAATAGATAGTTGAACCAACCAAAACGGAGTTCAGACCAGGGATATATGGCCCCGAAAATAGACAGTCTGTTCTGGGTGTTGCACAATTTGCTGAGAAGCAAACTCGAGCCTATTAGTTGACAAGCTCGAGTTCGCGGGTTACAGAGAGCTACCAGGTCGCGAAAATCATCCAAACTCGAGCCTATAAGTGACAAACTCGAGCCTAGACAAGACAGAGAGCAAAAGATGATTTTGAAGAGACCCAAACTCGAGCCTATAATTATAGACTCGAGCCTAGATGCTGAAAAATGTTACAAACTCTAGAGTTTGCTCTGAACCTCCGGTTTGCACCTTGCGTAAGCTGAACTGACCCTTGCAAACTCGAGCCTACTTATCCAAGCTCGAGTTCATGACCCCGATTCAGAAAAACAGCATTTCGAAAGTCTCGTTTCTCATCAAAGAACATCCACATGATTACCCAAATGACTTATACTTATTCTTAACATTATTTATATCATTTGTGTACATGTTTCAGATTATTAAAGCTTGAGAGAACATCAATCTTGACGAAATCAAGATCTAGAAGATGAACTTGCTGCAGATTTTCGAAACACGAAAGAGGACTGGATCCAATCAGAAACTTGAGGAAACGAAGCAAAATGGCAACTTGCTGGAAAGGAGGATAATTATCCTCAAACGGTCAGAAAGCAAAGAGACATGATTTGGTAAATCTATTTTAGGAAACACCACATCATGGGCAAATATTTAGGACGCTCCAACATATTCAAGAAACATTATGACCCAACGGCTATATTCCTCATCCATGACCACAACAACTAGAAATTCAAATGGAGACAATACAAATTGAGAAGCAATGGTCATATGAAGATTTGCCGCTATATATAGAGCTGCATACAAACCTTCAAAGAGAGACAACAAGCGAGAGGAACAAGCTTACACCTTCAACATGCTATTACTCGATATGATTATCATTTACTCTCGATTTTCAATGTCTATAAATCATAGAGAGTGAAATGTTTTTATTGTACTTCGGTGTTTATCCATTCACTTCGAGAGAAGAAGAATCATTGTAAACATCCTATCATTCTACCTTAGAGTTACTCAAGATTGGGTGATCTTGAGTGGGAAACACATTGTGTTGATTACAACTTGTAAGGGAGTGAATCCTAGTGAGAGGATTACTTCGAGTGCGAGTGTGTAATCAAACGGGTGTGTTGATTACGGTTTGTAAGGGGAGTCAATCCTAGTGTGAGGATTACTTCAAGTACGAAACGTGTAATCAAGTTGAAAGAAGATAGTGGATTGAAATTCTCAAGTAGAGCTTGGGACTGGACGTAGGTCAAGGATTGGGCCGAACCAAGATAAATCACCGTTTGCATATTCTCTTCCCTTATCTCTTACATTCCAAAGATATATGAATGATTACTTATCACTTTATAAATTATTATTGACATTCAAACTATGTCCAGCAAGTGAAGAAAAAGTTCTTAAAGTTCTAAGTTTTTAATCAAACACCCAATTCACCCCCCCTCTTGGGTGATAGCCAAGTCTTTCATCCATATCTTCAAAGCGAACATGATAGCCGCAAGCTCTAAATCGTGTGTAGGATAGTTTGACTCGTGAGGCTTTAGTTGACGAGAGGCGTAAGCCACCACTCTGCCCTGTTGCATTAGGACACATCCCAATCCAAGCCCACTGGCATCACTATAGACAACATACGTCTCACTCGAATCTGAGATAATCAATACCGGTGCTGTAGTCAACCTCTCCCTCAGTTCATAGAAGCTCCTCTCACAGTCATCATCCCATACAAAGGATTGATTCTTCCTCGTAAGCTTTGTCAATGGTAGGGCAAGACGCGAGAAATCTCGTATGAATCTGCGATAATATCCCGCCAGACCAAGAAACTGGGAATCTCCGTCACTGTCTCTGGTCTCTTCTAGTCCAGAACTGCTTCCACTTTGCTTGGATCAACTGCAACTCCACCGCTTGATATAACATGGCCCAGAAATCTAACTTCCGGCAGCCAAAATTCACATTTGCTCAGCTTAGCATAGAGCCGCTTCTCTCTGAGTATGCTCAACACAAGTCGCAGATGTTCTTCATGCTCTTCTTTGCTCTTGGAATAGATAAGGATGTCGTCGATGAACACTACCACAAATTGGTCTAAGTGTTGACGGAAAATACGGTTCATGTAATCCATGAATACCGCAGGTGCATTTGTCAATCCGAAAGGCATCACAAGGAATTCGTAATGCCCATATCTGGTTCTAAAAGCTGTCTTGGGAACATCACCATCTTTAACTTGCAACTGATGGTATCCCGAACATAGATCGATCTTTGAAAAGACAGTAGATCCAGATAGCTGATCCAAAACATCATCAATCCGGGGAAGTGGATACTTGTTCTTGACGGTTACTTTGTTAAGCTCACGATAGTCGATATAGAGTCGAAAGCTCCCGTCTTTCTTCTTCACAAATAGCATCGGGGCTCCCCATGGTGATACACTGGGTCGAATGAACCCCTTATTTAGAAGTTCTTCCAGTTGCTTCTTCAACTCTTGCATCTCATTCGGAGCCATACGATACGGCGCCTTTGATATTGACCCTGTACCAGGCATCAATTCGATAGTGAACTCCACTTCTCTTGTAAGAGGTAGCTCAGTGAGATCCTCCAGGAATACATCAGGAAACTCTTTCACAATAGGGATATCCTCGAGTGAAAGGTCGGCTTCTGCCTTGACTGAGAAAAATACCATATACGCCTGGCATCCTTACTTCATTCATCTATCAGCCTCCATAGCGGAGAGAAAGTTCAGGCTCACATCAACCTTGTCTCTGCTAGGTGAATCGGGAAATGATAGCCTCTTCTTACCACAGTCAACCATTGCACCGTTTGCCGTTAGACAATTAAGCCCGAGTATAACATCGATGCCATGAAGTGGTAATCGGATAAGGTCCACCTTAGAAACTCGTCCATTCACGTTTGCCGTACAATCAAAACATGCATCAGAAGCTAAAGATTTTACACCCAGTGGTGTAGATACTACCAGATTGTAAGGTAACCTATAGGCATGCATTCCTAGGCGACTTGCACAATCGTAGGAAATAAAAGAATGACTGGCACCCGAATCATATAATGCCTGCAATAGATTCCCATTAAGGTAAATAGTACCTTGGACCATTTCCGGAGACTTTCTGGCCTCTGTAGTTGTCAGTGCAAAGATCCGGCCTGCGCTCTGAGGTCTTATCTCTGCAGCCTTTTCAGGACAATCCCGGCTGTAGTGTCCAGGCTTCTGGCTGAAGCAGATTTGCTTCCCATCACAGTTGACTCCCGGATGGTACTTTTTGCACTTTGGACATGATTGGGATCCCGCCTGTCTAGGATAGTTTTGTTGCCTAGCTTGGTATGGCCTCTTGTTCCCACCTCGGTTATTATTCCAGGGTGCCTTCCTTTTCTGTGAGGAATTTCCGCGGTTAGATCCACCATGACCTGCACTATTACCCTCAAAGCTCCGGAATCTACGCAGTTCCTTCAAGTTGAGCTCAGTCAGTCGGAAAAATTCCACAGCTTGGGCCATGTCAGGAAACCGCTGAGACACCAATCTGGCCCTTATGTCGTAGTTCAGCCCGTAAATCAACCTGTTCGCCTTCCAGCTCTCATTAACATTGCTTTTCAGATACGATGAATATGTTGACAGGTTGGTGAATCGAGCAAAATAATCGTCAAATGATTCCTCCTGACCTTGTTGGATGTGAAGAAATTCCTCCTCCTTAATCACTTGTATTGAGGGAGGGAAATATTGTTCATTGAACTTCTCCAGAAATTTCTCCCAAGTGACAGGGCAATACTGGTTCTGCAGGGTTGTAGAAACGCTTTTCCACCATCTGTGTGCATCACCTTCTACTCAAGTATGAGGAGAATGGTACTTGAGTAACAATCTCTATTGATTTCACTTAGTATTGTTTTTAAACAGAGAATTGATGTTACTTGAGCAGAAGATTAGGTCTACTCAAGTAACCTACTCGAGTAAACCCATAATGTTACTCGAGTAAATGCTTTGCATAAGCAATTGACGTGAGATACTACGATGATACTCGAGTACTATGGTATTGTTACTTGAGTATGGGTCTTCAACTATCAGAATGCTTCACTGTACCAATAACGTAAACTTAAATATTTTGGGTTATTATTTGTTTCTATTTAATCTCACTCAAACTAACTTATATCATAACTAATCATCTTCTTGAGAGAAATATAGATGCTTAACGATCGGTTAAATTGTAATTAGCCGAAGAGCCACTTGGTGTGTCAGAAGCATTTAATGCGGACAGAAAACAAAGCCAACAAACAGAATGAAGCCTCGTAGCAGACGAAATCATTCCTTCGAGGCATACTTATTCCGGCATCATTCTGAGTTAACTTCTAAGCACAAGTACGTCGACGGTGAACGAATTAATGAAGCAACAGTCGACTGTACCTAACGGAAGCCATCTGTGTCTAACGAAAGTTTGAAGAGACTCAACGACTATATTCAAAGCATCACAACGGCATTAATAGAAGATGATATATAAAAACTCATCACTTCAATTCCATCAAAAACCTGAAACTCTGCACATTCATTTTGACATTATTGCGATCAACTGTTTCATTCACCTTATTTAATATCTTCCGATATTCTTGTACTTCAGTGATTATTATTCATCTACTCAGTGAGGAGTTTAAACACTTATTTGATTATCTGTTTATCTGCTTAACCTCAAGGTAGAGGGACCTTGATTGTGGGTGTACTATTACAATTTGTAAGGGGGAGTAAATCCTAGTGTGAAAGGATTACTTTGAGTATAGAGTGTGTAATTGTATTTGTGATTGTGAGTTAGTGAAAATCCCAAAGTGTTCTGGGGACTAGACGTAGGTCAAAGAGTTGGACCGAACCAGTATAAATTCTCTATGTTCATTCACTCTGTCTCTGTCTCTATATTTATTGTTCTTCGTCCAATTCGAAAAAGAATTTGAAATCCCTTATTCACCCCCTCTAGGTGATCTTCCACTTTCAATGAATACTTCCAAAAAGGAGATGTATTTTCCTTAAGGATCATATGTCTAGAAGTTACTTCAAAAAAGATCAATAAAGTAGGAACCCTTAATCAAAGCAATGGGTTGACAACTTCCCATAATAAGAAATGAACCTTCGATTAGAGCAATAATAGGTTTTCCAAACAAATATAACTTCACAAAAGCAAGTTAATGTCACCTTGAATTCTTTATCATGTTGTGACTTCACAAAGGCGCCTCAATCGAATAAGGAGAACAAAGCACCAAAGGAATGTGCCTAGCTAGAGCTCACGAACAATGAAAACACGAGTTACGACAAGCGAAAGCAACTCGCTCGGCAGTCGCTGAGACAAGTATGAAGGTATTGACTAGCACAGCTGTTGCTGAGAAGTAAGACGAAGGCTTTTTATGGTAGGGCTCAACTAAAAACAACTCTTGATGACTGGAAAGACAACAAGAGTACTAGGGTTACGATGTTGGAGGGTTTCATTCGAATAGACTAAGTGTCAAGTATGTTCCATTTTAGACGCTTAAATAGAAGAAGAAGGTAGGTTTTTTGGGTTGTCGTGCCGAAGACTTTACACAACGGTTGAATCTAAAGATGTTATTTATTTGTTTATATTTATTACAGTTCTTTGTTAATAACTATGAGTTATGTTATTATTTTAACAAATACATATATCATGGTTATTAACTATTAACTAATAACTATGAGGAACATTATTATTTTTTTAAAAAAAAATTGGGCAGCTAGTGCCTAGATAATTATATTTTTATATTTTATAAAAATAAAACAAAAAAATATCACCCTCTGGTGACTAGTTGGCTGATAGATGATCTGAGGTATGTGTTAGTGCCAACGTTTCACCCAAGAGGGGGTGAATTAGGTGATATTAAAAATTTAACCAAAGATGACAATCAATTAGATTGATGAGAAGGAGTTAGAGAAATATCACCGAAGTGTGCACAACTATTTATACTGGTTTAACCCTAATTTCCTAACCTACATCCAGTCCCTAGAGCGTCTTTGAGATTTTCACTATCGTTCCAAGATTACACGGGTTCTTGGTACCTTAATACAGAGTAATCCTCACCAAGACTCACTCCCCCTTACAAGTTGTAATCTAACAACCACACTCAAGGCCTACTACCTTGAGATTTTACAGAAATGAAATCATTTAAATGACTCTCTCACAGAGTAGATATACAATCACTGATGAACAGATAATATCAGAAGATATTATAACACAAGAATTTATGAGCAATAATGAGCAAAGATTGATCAGGTGCTTGGTTGGTTGCTCTGTACTGAATGCTTAACTATTTATAGTTGAACGCCATGAATGACGGTTGTGAGCATTCGAACTTTTCGTTGTGAGTGTTCAAGCTTTCCATTAGAGTGCTCAAACTTTTTGTTAGAAACATATCGGAGTCGTTGAAGGGTTTCAACGTTCAGTCACTTTTGCTTTGCTTACCATGACATCCCTTTGGTCTGCTCTAAGATTTGCTTAAGGTTCATCATTTTCATCTTCGCCACAAGACGCTTCAGATGATATTCATTTGACCTGCTTTGAGATTGCTTAAGGTTGGGTCACTTTCGTGCTCGATGTAATAAAAGCTTTGAACGAGAATACGTTTGGTTTTCTTTGCAATCTTTCCTCTGCTTTGTTATTGCTATGCAATAAATGTCTGAGAGAGAATTTTTTATTTTTTTTTATTTTTTTTTTTGCATTTTTGTCATATTCCATGAATTCAAACTTCTAAAACTCATACAAAAATAAGGTTAATAGCATTGAAAAGTATAATGAGTTGTAATCGAAGTTAGTAAAATGTTAATCAGTAAATTTGAAATCTCAGAGACGAAGGTTCAATGCAGCAAGAACTGTCACTCAAGTGGACTTGTTGTCTTACTTGTGTGCTGATGAATTTTGTATCTAGTAGAAGACTATTGAAGAATAGGTTACTCGAGTGTTTGAAATGCTTAATTTTGAGTGTTAGATAAAATGGTTTCAACTTCTACTAGATACTCAAGCACTATTAAAAGTTGACTTGTGTCACTCAAGTGTCACAGAAGTACACCCGAGTGCACCTCATAAAAGAGGACATCACTCTTGATTTATCAGCAAGAATCTTGCATTGATCTTGTAAGTGTGTTGGTCTTCACTCTAGTGTTAGCATGCTCAATCGAGTGCTAACCTTAATATTGCATAAGGAGTGTGAGTGTCTTGCATTTTTCTTATGAGTTCTTACCTTTCACTCGAGTGAACATCTCAACACTTCCAGAAAGTGAGCAAGTGACTTACAAAACATTAGTAAGTGATTACCAACACTTGAGTGGTCACTAATCTACTCGAGTGCTCTGAGCTTATCACTCGAGTGATGTGCCATAACTTCCACAAATCCTACAAGTGACTTGCTTTAGTACAAGTAACAAATGATCACTTGAGTGCTCACTTAGCTATTTGAGTGATGTTGCATCACTCTTCATTCTTTCAGCGAGTGACTTACAAAATCACTAAGAGTTAAGGATCATCACTCTAGTGCATTACCTGCCACTCGAGTGATCATCTCAGATTGCTATAGAAGAGTTAACTTGCTTGATTCAAGTTTTAGTTTAAATAAAGATTAATCATTAAACTATCTTAAAACATTCAACTCGAGTGACTTGAATCATCAAGTGCTCTTTCTTTTCCAAGTTTGTTGTCATCAAAATATAAACCATAAACCAAGACCTAACAGTATGCTGCAAATTTATGGACTTTTGTTTCGTTCAATTTGAATGAATCAAAAGTTCCATAAATTCATTACAAACCACACATCAACACGCTACTCGTCACCAAAGAAGTGGCCTAAATAATCTAGGAGTATGTCAAGATCATGGTGGCCAATCTCATACTCATCAAGAATGAGACTGGCCTTCCTATTCATACTCAACAAATATCCGGCTAGCCTCCTAACTACATGGTCAATGCGTTATGCATGTTGCATCATTGCCTCCACTTGAGGCAGGGGTAGAGGTTGTAAAGGAAGAGAAGGGGGAGAAGGAGGTGGTTGAGGAGGGGAAGGGGGTAGAGGAGGAGGATGAAGCCGTAGATTTTCTAGCAAGTCTTCAACATGACGTTTCATCTTGTAGATTGAAAGAATAGAAGAAGACGATAAACATAAGAAAATTGGGATTTATATAGATTAGAAGTGACAGGTTTGGACTATCATTGCACACATTGGAAGTTGAAGAGAAGCAGTCGCGTGCAATGGGGGGTGATGAAAGGGTACTTGGTTCTCTTGCTGATCATCGAAGAACGAAGAAGCACAAAGTATTCTCATCATGATCGTGGGGAAGGAGAAAGGTTTTGACCATTTATTGATAGTTATTTAAGAAAAACCATTATGTTTTTTTTTTCCTGATATGAAGTTGGAAAACAAATCATTTTTATGTTCATCTAACATTTCATGACGGTTTTACCATAAGAATTGTCAGACAATATATGAAATTACAAAGTACAACCGTTATGTATTTGCATGGTATTCTAATAAGTCACTATTGTTACTTAATAATTGTAATGTATATTCCTGTTTTTTAAAATATTAATATTGGTGGTTTGTAACCACCATTTTACAACAACAAAAATACAAACTAAAAATAAAAATCACATAGATGTTTTAAGAATCTGATGCATCATCAGATTATCCATTCTCCAGTAACTTGTCCACCTTCTCATTCAAAGAGTGAACGAGAAGGGTAAGTTCTTTCAATGTCTGGTTCACACATCCTTGCTCTCTCAAGTAAACATGATGGAACTCGTAGTTTGAGTAGACGAGACCTTCAATGCTTGTTAGCAGAGGAAGTTCATCTTTCAATTTTTTTTCTAGATGATGAATCAAAAGTTCTCTTGCATTTGTCCATAATGTTTTGTTGAATCAGAAGTTGTCTTTGAGAAGTTGAAATGAAAGTAGAGAAGTGGAGTTCAGCTTTCAAACATTTATATAGAGAGGGTTTTATAGATTATCGAGCCGTCATGGCTTTTAGCATTTAACATCAATATATTTTATAAATGACTATAGTTAATTCTTAATAACCATTTTGTATTTGATTTTTTTAAAAAAAAAATTTATTGGTGTCTACTATTAATTGCATAATCAAACACAATATTAACTTAGAACCGTTAAGTCTGTTGGCAAACATACTTTACGGTTCTTAAGTAATAACCATGAACTATTAATTTTTAACTTCATCTCCCTCCTCTAATGATAAGAATGAGGAAGAGGAAGAGGAAGAGGACGATAACAAGAAACAGGAGGATGAACAAGATGATAAGGAGTCATGTTCATCCTCATCTTCCTCGTCCTCTTCCTCATCCTCATTATCATCATTAGAGGAGGGAGATGAAGGTTGAGTCAGAGTATTATCATCAGTGTGGGGAAGGGGAAATGTTTTGAACCATCATGGCATTTGTTATTTCATAACAGTTTTTGCTTAACAATTGTCATTATTGTGAGACAAAATTTGACGTTTACTAATTAACAACATTATTTATTTGCTTGGACTTCTATTAAATTATGTGTTTTACTTAATAACCATTATGGTCTTGTTGTCATGAAGAAGGTCCAAAGCAAATTACGAGAGAGGGGAGGAAACTTACTGTTAGATGGAACAAGAAAGAACACATTGTGAAATGTAACAAGTTCATTAGTCCGAGGTAGCTAATGAACTTGTTAGATTTCACAATTTGTTTTTTTCTTGTTCCATCTAAGTTTCCTCCCCCCTCTTGTAATTTCCAATATTCTTTTCTCTTGTGCCATCTCGTCATTCGGCATAATAAATGGATTGGCGAAGGGGGCGGAGGTGCCGACTGCTGCAGAGGGGGTGATGTGGTTAGGATCCTTAGTACTTGAGTCATTTGTTGCCACCAACAAGACTTGAGGAGGAAGAGGTGGTGTAGGAGGGTGTGGCGGCGGTAGAGGAGGAGTTCTTTGGGATCTTAACATGATAAAGGAGAGAAGGAGGAGGCCGATAAAAAAAAGTAGTAACAATCAAAAGGAATTGGTAAGTTTAAATAGATGTCTAACGGATTGCGAAGGGTTAGGACTTATGACTTATGAAGGTCTAACGGGATTACAAAGAGTTATGATGAGTGATGACATTAAAATTCCAAATGTTACGAAGGATTATGAAAGAGTTAGATGACGGATGTTTCTAAAAACCGTTATGTTTTGTCTACGTTAATATAAGTGTTTGGAAGATAAATCATTTACAAGTGTTGTTAGTTCTCTATGGGTTTTGATGATAACTGACAATTGTAAACACAAGATGAAGTTTTGTCTTTGGTAAGTTGAAAACTTACTGTCTAAGGCAAAACTCGAGTTTTGATTTGCAAACTCGAGTTTTGGCTTGACAGAGAGTAGCTCAATTTTTCACAAGTTAAGAAAACTCCAGTTTGCATAGGCAAACTCGAGTTTGTAACATACAAAGAGCACTCCAAGTTTTCACTTCAAGGCAAACTCGAGTTTGGTTTTTGGAAACTCGAGTTTGTATCTTAAGACTCTTCAATATTTTCTAAAGGGAACAAAACTCCAGTTTGCAATTGGCAAACTCGAATTTTGGTCATACAGAGAACCATCAATGTTTTTGAACTAAGCTAAACTCCAGTTTCCATTTAGAAACTTGAGTTTCGCCAACACAGAGAGTTCTTTGAGTTTTCAAAACTATTTGGAAACTCGAGTTTGCTTTTGTAAACTCGAGTTTGTAAGTCACAGAGAGCTATGCTCATTTATGAGTTTATGAAAACTCCAGTTTCTGTTTCAAAACTCTAGTTTTCATTTGACAAAATATTTATCAAAGTTTTCTCTTATGAGAAAACTCGAGTTTGTATTTGGAAACTCGAGTTTCCACAAGACAGAGAGTTTTCATGTTTTACTCACTTTGAGAAAACTCCAGTTGGTTTTTGAAAACTCCATTTTTCACTTGGCTTGAATTTTCAAGTGTTTTCAAACTTAAGAGAAAACTCGAGTTTTGTATAGCAAACTCGAGTTTGCGCCAAGCAGAGAACTTTGCTTTTATTTCAGTGATTTGGAAACTCCAGTTTACTTTCTGAAACTCCAGTTTTGAGCTTTTGGACTTAAACATGTTTTCACTATAAAAGTCCAAAACTTGAGTTTGTCATTAATCAACTCGAGTTTTGCCCCAATGCTCAAAGTATGATTTTAAACTCAAATAACGAATTTCTTCTCTGGAAGAAGAAAACTCAAGTTTGTAAATGGAAACTCAAGTTTCCCCTTTGACCACAGTGACAAACTCCAGTTTGAATAAACAAACTCGAGTTTGTGTCGCTGGTTTTGAATTTCAAACTAGACGAATTTGTAAAACCTTTGTGTTTGATTCTAATACTTCATATCATCACTCATTACTATTCCTAACTATGTTTAATCAGTTTGTTAGTGAGTTTCAGATGATTTAGAGAGAATTAAATGAAGCATTAGCATAAAGCATAAAGTGATGTCAGCTCATTAAATGCAAAGTCCAGAAAACTTGCATCCTTTTGGAAAATCATTCTACACACGTTGCAAAGGGATTAATGTCTCATTCCCACATCCAGTAGCTGCTCTTCCAACGGATTAAAAGTCAAGAAGTCAAGCCTAAACATCTGTGCAGCTGGATCAACCAAAGAGTGAAGAGAGAAGAAAACCAAACCTTCAGCTAATCCACTCTCAATGTTGTCAACGGTCACATTGAGGATAACAACGGTCATTTAATGTTCTCTTGGTATAAATAGAGAAGCATTCAATTCCTCTTAACAACCAATCTGCAGAAAACGAAAATTATTCAAGTTTCCAACTACTCTTTGAGTTTTCTTGTGAGAAGTATCTTTTGATACATTGTACTTCAGTGTTTATTCTTATCCACTCTTAGAGAGAGTTCATTTATTGTAAATCATTCATTGTGAGAATCTCAAGTCTGGGGACTTGGAGATTGGGATATTGATTCCAACTTGTAAGGGGGAGTAAGTTCTAGTGAGAGAATTACTCTTGAGTTACAGAGTGTGTAATCAATTGTGATAGTGAAAATCCCAGAGAGTCTGGGGACTGGATGTAGGTCAAGAGATTAGACCGAACCAGTATAAATCCTTTGTGTCTTGCTTCTCTTCCTTATCCTTTGTTTATCCTTGTTTTCATTATCCAAAAACAGAGCATTTCGAAAAATGTTTTAGAATCCCCAATTCACCCCCTCTTAGTGATTCAGTTCCACTTTCAAGTGTTACATAACGGTTGTTTCTTAAAAACTGTCATTTTTGTCACTAAATAAATAACAATTATTAGCTACAACCATTATGTTTGTGTTTTTGCAAATTCCGCCTCATAATATATGATGGTGCACAAAATTAACTATTACATTTAAGCGTTATATATCCTTGCATGCCCTCTACCTCGACGCACATGACATTTATTAGTTATAACGTTATGTATTGGACATTATAAATGCCCAAATGTATAATAGTGGTTATTCGGGCCAATTGGGGGTAACTCTTACAAAGACATTTTTGTGCATTTACATGGACTCAAACTCGAGACCTTATGCTTAAATAACCAAAACCCTTTTCACTTGGATTAATGCATGTTGGTAAAATACTCTAAAATCACTTTAAACGAGAAAGGATGAGACAAAAGTCCAAAGTGAAAGCAAAAAATTTAATGGGTTAGCTAAAGTAGTCATTCTAATGGGATCTTATGATAGAAGGTAGTATTGGCTTGTACTATTATGCCTTATACCTCATATATTTCAATGTTTGGTGTAAAGTAATATTAGGATGAAATTATTTAATTTATTCTATTTGGTACTCCCTCTGATATTTATTATAAGGCACCAACTAACAAATATATTTAATATTTTTTATAAGGAACTTGTTTGTTTTCAAAAAATATTAAATATTTTTTCTATATATGTTCATAATTAATAAATATAGTATGTGAGAATAATAATTAATATAATATTAACAGAAATATGTTTAAATAAAAAAAATATCCTTCACCCACTTATTAATGTGGACGGGGGACGGCTACAATCATTTTATTGTTAACGGATAGGTCACCAATTCAAAAACGGCGTCGTTTGAGTGATGAGCTGCAAAAGTTATAGGCCTTGTTTCCCTCTCACCATCGTATTTTCACTCGTTTTCACTCTTGATAATGCTGGCTTCGCAATCTTATCTTTCGGGCACCGTTCGTGTAAAAGGTATGGTTCGTTTTTTCTTTTCCTGTTTTCATTTTTGTGTGGATTTTCCTAATCGTCTTCTGTTTCACTTCCGTCTCCTCTGTTTTTGTATTCAATTATGTAGGATGGAAACCTTCTATACATAAGCGAAGCAATTTCAATGTCTCTGTAAGTATCTTCCGTTCCTCTTTATGTGTTCTTTAATTTGAAAACTCTAAGCAGCTTCTACTGTAGCCTGTGGTAATTATCCGTAAACTTCCTGTGGGAATGCTTCGAATTGCTGAATAATTTTAATTTTTGCTGTTTTTTTTGGGGTTTTCGATTGATGTTCTAATTTGATGAATAAATGCTTCTAACATTTATTATTGTATATTTAATTTTCTTTTCTGATACTTAGTCGCATACTCCCTTGAATATAACTAAATTGGAGGTGCTCTGCATGTTATTTTTGAGATAAAAGTTTACATACCAGGATTGTTTTTGCGGACAAAATTTAGTCCAAGCACTGAAAAACCTCTCAGTTTTCATTCTCTGTATTGCAATGAGATATCTGAAACTTTTTTTTCTCAAACTAATAGTTTACGATAATAATGAGCTCAACATGACATTCATCCATGTCTGATTCATGACAATTTGAGCTGCTATCCGCTTCTGCATTGTTTATTTCTCCTTGATACTGAATGATTCCGTTTTCCTTCAACTTATAGAGTCAATATGAAGTTGTATTTGGAACTTAAAGGAGATCATTCATCATGTACAACCATTTATGAAGTTCATTTTTTAAAACAAAAAATGCTGCGAAAGAAGCATGGATACCAAATAAGTTTCATAGCTGATTATCTTACGTTTTTTATTTTTTGAATTATATCAAATTCAAATGCAACTCTTGTATCACATATAATCTACTGGCTATGTATGTCAAATTGTTAGCGACGCCTTACTTTATAGGATATGGCACTTGAATGACTTCTGAAACAAGGGAATGTTCTGCTTTTGCACTTACTGAGTTACTGGTACTATTAGTATATTCTTCCCCACCTTATAATCTGATGTTTCAAATGTTTCAGGAAAGATCAAGTTATCCAGCCAAGAGACCTGCAAATGGCGGATCTCGAACCTTGCAATATAGTGCAGCCACTGTATTTTCAACACTGGAAGAAGCAGCGACTTCATCGTCGATGGCCTCTTTCGACTCAAATGCAGTTTCCAATACTCTAAAGCAGGCCACAACAGAAACAACACATGCACTTCCTCTTAAAGACTTCAACTTAAGGTTGTTTCTAGCAGATTTGGATCCTGCTACTGCAAAGCTAGCAATTGGGTTTTTAGGTCCCTTTCTATCAGCGTTTGGATTTCTGTTTATCTTGAGAATAGTCATGTCCTGGTACCCCAAGCTTCCTGTTGGAAAGTTCCCATATGTGATAGCTTATGCTCCCACAGAGCCAATTCTCGTTCAGACCCGCAAAGTGATCCCTCCACTCGCGGGCGTGGACGTGACTCCTGTGGTTTGGTTCGGTTTAATCAGTTTTCTTAATGAGATATTGGTGGGGCCTCAAGGGCTGCTTGTTCTCGTTTCTCAGCAAGTCAATTAGCCTAAATGTGTAGGCAGGATTTTGGTGCATGATCAGATTGTATTCATTTGTTCCTTCGGGGACATCCGATGAAATTGGAACAATTCAGAGATTGTATCCATCACATTCTTGTCATTGGTTGTATATGAGTGTATAATTTTGGTCATTTTGTTGTGCTAGTGGCTTTAGTAAGTAACTGATAATGAGATGGTTGAGTGCAGACTAGGGAGTAACCAAAAATCTTGTACTTCTAGATTCAGATCTTATGAATCAAAAAAATCAACAGAGTCAATGGTTGAATCAACAATTTTTCTAAATCGTGTAGTCCACAATTTAAATGTTATGATGTGTGACAAGTACTCAAGTCAATGATAGAAATTGATTACTTGAATTGATTGTAAATTATGCATATCAAGTTGATAATGCCATAATAGCATTACTTTGTGATGAAGAAATATTTGAAAACAACACATTGTCATGCCTGTTTTTATATATGGCTTGAAAAGAAAGAAAAATGAAGTTATTTGAAATTGTTTTAATTATTTGTTAATTTTATGAGTAATGGGTTAATTTATGAGTTATAATTTTTTTTTTTTTTTTGAAATGTTGATTTATAATTACTATTATAAAATTAACACTTTGGATGTTGGGCCACCTTAGGACATTAATATCTAAGTACAATAATCAAACTTCTAAATTCGAATTTTAATGGATTACAATCATATTCTTTCTGGTTCATGGGATCCTCTAGATGAGGCAAGTGTAAAGCATAACTGAATCTATAAGACAAAAGTAAGATATTATAAGTTCAAACTTTTAGAAGAAATATTTGTACAAAAGCCGTTCTATCTTGATAATTCTTTTTACATCAATATCTGAAGTATAAGAACCAAACTTCCAAATTCATATTTTAATGGATCACAATCATATTCTTTTTGGTGCATAGAATCCTCTAGAAGAGGTAAGTGCAAAGCATAATTGAATCTACGAGAGACAGAAGTAAGATATTATAAGTTCAAACTTTTATAAGAAAGATTTGTACAAAACCCATTCTACCTTGATAATTCCTCTTATTTTCCTTATATTGCTTGTACTTGCCACAACTTAAGATCTTGTGCATTATTATTCATGCCTACTCTTTACCAGAAGCAAGACCATTCATAAGTAACATATATAACATCAAGCAAAATACAAGTTTCAAGACTCAACCAAAAATAAAGCACAAGTTACTAAAGATTTGGACAATTATGACACTTCACACTTACAAGAAGATAAACAAGACAAATAGTAATACATGACTGACTCCATGGTTCTGGAAAAGAAAAAATATCTTGCCAATTTTGTAATTACTAGAATTGATAACTTTTCACATATTATAATTTGAAATCCTTTTTTGTTCAATTCTGTAGTACTCCCACCTATCCACCTATCCACCTATCCTAAGTATAAGACATATTAACATAATTTAATTATAGATTGAGGAAGTTAATTAAGTTTGTTAATATGAAATATGTGGAAACAGATATGACATTATATAGGATCATGACATGCTGTTATATTGTTTAGATATATTGCTCTGTAAATATTTTGAATATTTGATTATTAAGGCGCAACATATATTATGCAAGTGGTTACGAAGTTACATGAGCATTTTGCAAAATATATATGTACAGAAGCCCGATGGTGAATAACAATTCGTCCATTTTCTCACTTTCTATTTTATAAACCCTTTATGGTATCAGACTGGCGATCCTAAAGGACAATCATGGCAAACACAAGCGATGCAGAGAGAGCAACAAACACGACTGAGAGGGAGAGAAACAGTGCTTCATCACCTGACTCTTCATCACCATATCATTTACAGGCATCAGACAACCCCAAGCAAATTTATGTAAGTGAACTCCTAGAAGAAAGCAATGCTCTTTTTGCCAAGAACTAAATGGGCTTCGTTGATGGTTCGATCAAGACGCTAGCAGCAGATTCACCCGATCTCGCCTTGTGGATGAGGTGCAATGCGATGGAGAAAGGTTGGCTTAAAAGTGCCATGGGAAAGAAGTCCGGAGTAGCGTATGTTGCGCGAAGTGTTAGAATTAGTAATCAATTAGTAAATTGTAAATAGATATTAGCTAGCATATCTTTGTATAGGACACACGTATGGCTAGGATTCTTGTTGTACAAATTCTGTTACACACATCTTATTATATAAAGAGCAAAAGGCCTCAGGAATATTTTATCCTTTGGTTATTCATATTTTGTCTTTTCTGCTTTTCTCACTCGAAGACATCACACAAGATCTGGATGGATCTTAAAGAATGATTTGGGAAGGGGACTGCCCCCAGACTTTATGAGCTATGCAGGGAAGTGGGTCTTCTCAAGAAGGAACAACTGAACGTATCATCCTTCTACACCAAGTTGAAGGCTTTACGGGGTGAAAGGGTGTCTTTAATGCCATGGTTGAGGTGCCAATATGGAGGATGCACATGCAGCATGCAGAAAGAAATGACGCAGATGCAGGAACATGACCGACTATATGACTTCCTCATGGGTCTCAATGAAAGCTTCTACACAATTTGCACACAGGTTCTCAACACCAAGCCGATGATGAGTTTGGGAGTTGCATATCACCTTGTAGCAGATGATGAGAAGCAGTACGAGATTTCCATGCAGCGATCGATCGACAGCAGAGGGAGCAACATTTAACATATATCGCCCACAGAACCAGAAGGAATCCCAAGACAGACGAGGTTGGAAGGAGAGACCAAAGTGTACTGTCAGCGTATAGGCCATAGTGAAGACCAATGCTATGGAATCATTGGCTACCTAGCCGACTAAAAGAAATCAAATCGCGATAAATGAAATGGTTCATCAAGGGGTCCCAAAGCATCCTTTGTCGAATCAGAGGATAGTCCAATCCCATGACTCTCGGCTAACCAATTTGAACAATTAATCAAGTATTTCGCTAGAGAAGGCTTCATAACAGCAAACACCCAACCAAAACAATCCAATGCGTCAACATGGCAGGTACATTTTCTTTTGATTGGCCTTGTATTATCGACTCACGGACCACTAACCACTTTACTTGTAATGGGAAGGTGATGAATGATGGTAGGAGAGGAAGTCATAAACCAGTTCAGATCCCAAATGGACAGAGTATTACTTTCAAAGAATCAGGCTCTATGTCATTGTTTAATGGCATGAAATTAAAGGATGTCTTAAAAATTTCTATTTTTAACTGCAATGTACTCTCAATAAGTAAGATTACTAGACATTATAACTGTGTTTACAAGAAATTTTTGTGTGATACATGACTTACACTAGAGGGGCCTTATTAGAATGGGGAGGCACTGTGATGGGCTATACATCCATAACCAGCACCGCCAGAACTCAAGGCACAAGCAGTCAGAGTACCAGAAGATCGTCCCAACTAGCACAAGAGGCTCAACCACCTTTCAAATGCAAAACTTGCACAACCAAATTGATTTCATGATGTATCTATTAATTTAGAACCCAAGGCGGTGACGAACCAATTGATGAAGGAAGGTATCAAAGGTTGATCAATCTCTTGCTATACCTCACGGTGACACATCCTAACTTAGTGTACCTTGTAAATTTGCTCAGTTAATACTTTGGTCAAACAACATCCACACACATGGATGCCATGGAGCGTGTCTTGCATTATTTGAAAAGCACACTTGGGCAAGGTGTTTTGTTGAGAAACGAATGGGTTTTTGAATTGACGGTGTACTGCAATGTTGATTTGGGGCATTGAATGCTCACTCAACGATCTTGCACAGGGAACTACATCACTCTGGGCGGCTCTCCAATGTCTTGGCGGTCAAAGAAACAAAGCACGATGTTGCGATCATCGATGGAGTTTGAGTATTGTGTTATGGCAAATACCATAACTGAACTGATATGGCTATGTTGGTTACTATAAGAACTTGGAGAAGGGAAACCAAGAGTAACCACACTATTCTATGATAGCCAAGCGGCCTTGCACATCGTAGCAAATCTAGTCTTCCATGAACGAACAAAACATGTTAGATAAACTGTCTAGGAGTGTATTCAAAAGAAATAAAGCCTACTAAAATATCCACACAAGACACGACTTGTAGACAATTTTACAAAGCCACTTGGCGAAGACCAAGTTCAAGCAATTATCGGTAAGTTGGGCATCGTCAACCTCCATGCACCAACTTGAGGGGGAGTATGGAAACATAAATGACGTTAGCTAAGATCATGACATGCTATTATATTGTTTAGATATATTGCTTTGTAAATATTTTTGAATATTTGATCATTAAGGCGCAACATATATTGCGCAGGTGGTTACATAGTTACGCAAGTAATTTGCTCGATCATGCACCTAATGAGACTTGTATATATATATGTACAAAAGGTCGATGCTGAACATGTCCATTTTCTCACTTTGTAGTTTATAAATCCTTTAACATATATTTTCTAAAATCCATCTTCGAGACGTGGGAATGCAGCATGCGTGGGTGGTAGAGGCTTCCCCGAAGTGCCACCTGCCTCTTGGCCCGATTAGTCTGGGGCGTTGATGTGCTCGAAAGATTACCGCTTCTTGGATATCGGATGCTCTAAGCAAAAAAAAAAATCTTAGTCATTTTCTTTAATTTCTTAATTTCATCTTCTCTTTTATTATTGTTAATGAAGCTTCAATAGAGATAAATTAAGAAAATATTGACAAATATGTCTTATCATTAGGACCAAAATCAACTTCTCAAATGAGTACAATCTAAATCTTTTACCGAGGATCCATTGGAGAGCTAGTTTGGTGCCAACGACCGCAATAATCCCAGCTCCAATAACGTATATTTAAGCTATTGTAGTTAAAAAGCTCATAATTGGATTTTGGATTAGACCAATTGGTCCAACTCCGATATCGACTCATCCTTTCTGCCAGCCTAAACTGGCCGGGTCATGCCTCTCACGCTATTACTTTGAAGAAGTTAGAGCAGGAAGTACTTTTTTGTCATCTCAAAATCAATTGAAGAGTTACTCAGTAAATCAACAACAACAAAAAAGTCTTATTTACCAAGAAGCTCTATCACGGTAACTTAAATGGTACACAAAGTCAAATATTCCTTTATCTGTATATATATATATATATATATGAACTCCCTTGAAGAATAAAGCTTGATGCTTCCTTTGATATTAGCATCTTATTGAAAAACTGAGAGTGGATAAGCCATGCGAGGTCCCCAAGCCAGCACGGGCCATTTTCATTTAGTTTCTTAACATACATTAAGGTCGAGACTTCTTACCGAACAAAAAGCTCCTGCAAAATTCCACTCCATTGCTTCCTTCTCACCCTCATACTGTAATTACCCTCCTTACAAATGCTCTTACATCCTTCTCTTTCTCTCTCATTGTTTCCCGCCAATCGCAAACCCCAATCTTCTTCTTCTTCTTCTCTATGCCCCAACCAATGCGGTTCCTCTCTCCCATTCTGGTTTCTTTCGCATCCTCGCCAAATTTCTGGGACCCACCGGTCCGGCATATGTGCTACCACCGGTGGTGGTGGTCTTGAGGTCGATACCTTCACGGCGAAGTCCGGTTACCTCTTCGAGCTCAGCGACTCTGAGGCGGACTCTCTGGCTGAGTACAACATATCTAAGATTGCTGCCATTTATAGGAGAAAGCCTTTGATTGTTATTCGCCGGTTGTTTCAGATAGGAACTACTTTTGGCAAGTGGTTTGGCCTACGTTTCATTGACAGATTGATGGAGCGGTCTGATGAAATGTTTGAGGTTTGTAAATTTTGTTTTGTGCAACCTAATTGGTTAAGTTGTAGTATGTTTCTGATGGAGAGTTTTAATTTTCACTATCAACCTGAGGATAAATATTTTTGAAGCTAATGATTTGCGGGTTACGTTGACAAGCATTGAGTGTTTCGTTTTATTTCTGTACTATAGGTTAGAGCTGCAGAGCTCAGGATGATATTGGTGGAACTTGGGCCGGTATGTCATGTTTTTTTAAATTATAATAAAGTCCTGGGCTTTCTTTTGATCTCCTTTTCCTTTAACTTGGTGTCATTCTGATTTTGATTGGTAATGAAAAAGGGGTTCATGCTGTTTTTATAAGACATGTCAAATTACCATATGACTTTGTTCAAGTGGTGTAGTTGGGTCAGCTTTATCAGTGCAGCTTTCAGTTTGTAAAAGCGGAGGTTACTGCATTTCTTCTTCAATAAGTTTTCATGAACATTTTGGGTTTTTTGATTTTCATCTGGTTGTTGAATTGAATCATTATGGTTCAAGGGTTGAGTTATAATGTTTATTATATAAATGTTCCCTCTGTTTTATTTTATTAATTCTCTTTCTCACTCCACTTTTTGGCTTTGATGTCCTTTAGGGCTATATATCTGCTATGTTCTTTGGCCGTTGGAGAAGAATTGAGTATATTTTGTAATTTTCAGAATATTAATCCTCTAAACTGGAAATCCTCAAGTAAAACCTTCAATATATTGCTCAATGATCATCTTAAAAACTTCTTGTTGTAACGCCTTTGAGAGTCCCCTACCTAACTGCTGTTTGTATGGAATATCTGATAGAGTACCGGATTAGCGAGAGATAATGGAAGTTGCGGAAAGTTAGAGATTTTAGGAATTAATATTTAATTAATCGAGTTTGTTTTATTATTATCTTTAGGAATTAGGAAATAAGAGGAATATCTTATTAGATATTATCCTTAGGAATTAGGAAATAAAAGGAATATCTTATTAGATAAGATTTAGTTGTTAGGATTTATGATTATTAGTTATCTAAATCTTAGATTTAGATATATTTTTAGATTTCGTATTTATATTTTGGATAGAATCTACTCTCTGTAAATCATTATAAATAGACCTAGTGCCTCATCAATAAAGTATGAAATATTTCAGAGAGTAAATTGGTATGGGAGATTCTCCTTAGACTTTAATAGTCCCATGAGTTACAGATTCTGGCTCATCTACTATTAAGGATGTTGGGTTGATTTAGAGAAGAGATGAGATTCTTGCCTACTCTCTATCTCAGAGAGGCTATTTCTAAAGAGTTAGTGAGATACTTGCTTCCTCTTTAGATCAAAGTATATCTCTTCACATTCTCATTCTCATTTAAGCTTACCCATTAGCTTACCCAAATGGGGACTCTACCAATATCTCACTTTAAAGGGTTTTATCATTAAGGGTGTGTTTGGTTTGAGGGAAAGGGATGGAAGGGGAGGGAGGGGAGACCTAGAAAAACTTAATTATTAGTCTCTAAGTTTAAACCCCCTTCCCTCCCCTCTCATCCCTTCCCCTCCAACCAAACACACTTTAAGACTACTCTGCTACGGATGCTGAATTGTGTACATGATATTGTTTATTATAGTCGCATTTCACAGTGTTTTGCTTATATGATGCCAATCCACTGAAGTTTATAATTTAATTCAGTGATATCATTTACAACTTTTTCAATTGCTTTGGATAAAAAACAACTTATTGATTTTAAAAGTTTTTTATTACTTTCTTGCAGGCATATGTTAAAATTGCTCAGGCTGTATCATCTCGTCCAGTAAGTTGCACCTCACCTGATTTGTGTTTTTAAGTGTTCCTTCTATATGTTGTTGGTCTTTTAATATGCTTCCTATAAGTTTTGCGTTGAATTGTCATTTACTTGGTGTAAAGCTTCTTTTTCTTGTCAATTTTCATTGTGCTAATGAAATGTAAAGATAAATGTCATTTGGGATTAATTCTCTCCTCAAATTCGGTTATGCTATTTAAAGTACATACATAAAACACCATACTGTTTCACTTTGTATTAGGATGTTCCTTGTTGTTATATATTCTTACTCCTGCCGTTTTTGATCTTTTGTTGTAATGGGTCAATGGCCTGCACATAGGCACTTGATAATATTTATAACTTGATTGTTATTTGGGTATTTGATTCACCATTAGATTACTATCTTAGTAATTACTTGAATAAGATATATTACAGTTACTAAATTTGATATATAGGAGGATGGGAATTTCTTTATGTGTTTGCAGGCTTGTTTCCTTGTTACAGTTACTAAATTTGATATATATGAATCTTAAATAAATGATGCTTGTAGGATTTGATACCACCATCATATTTGGATGAACTCTCATTGTTGCAAGATCGAATAAGCCCATTTTCTACGGAAGTTGCTTTCAGTATGATAGAACAAGAACTTGGTTTGCCTATTGATGAACTTTTTTCTGAGATCTCACCTACGCCTGTAGCTGCAGCATCCCTGGGGCAGGTTTATATATTTTGATGCTTTTATCTTTCTAACATTTTGGAAGTTTTGTGAGTCCTTACTTGATTTTCAAGTTTAGCTCAAAATTCCTGAAAATTGGAACTTCTTTGTGGGAGTAGGTTTATCGAGCTAGGCTTCGTCAAAGCCAACAAGTTGTTGCTGTTAAAGTCCAAAGACCAGGAGTCCAAGCTGCAATTTCCCTTGACATGTTAATATTACGTTATCTGGCAGGTTTTATTAGGAGAGCTGGAAAATTTAATACTGATCTTCAGGTAATGTAATGTCTGAATGAGCTTAAATGGAAGTAGTGTAAAATTTGGATTGACACCAAAATGATTATCATTGCTATTAATGGCTCTTTCATTCAAGACTAGTTTACAATTGATTATTTTTATTTAAGTCCACATGGGGCTGCATAAATTCTAATTGTAAAGAA
This sequence comes from Acacia pycnantha, assembly GCA_025563575.1. NCBI lineage: Eukaryota > Viridiplantae > Streptophyta > Magnoliopsida > Fabales > Fabaceae > Acacia > Acacia pycnantha. The sequence continues at coordinate 24,698 of JAMWYP010000416.1, read as the reverse complement.
CAATTAATCTTCTCTCTCTATATATATAGGGTTGTGTGTGTGTGTTTCTACGTATGTGTGGTATGTTTCCAGTATATTCTGCGTTTGGTTGCTAAATACGGTCTTGTAATGCAGGCTGTTGTTGATGAGTGGGCATCAAGTCTTTTTCGGGTATACATTGATATCCTTGTATCTTCAATTGAACTTTTCAACATGCATGTTTATGTTGTTGAATGTGTGAAACAAGGATTTGATGATAAAAAAATTTGATATCTTCTTGCCAACTAAAGATTATTTAATTCATGTATGGATGATCTCACTTCCTGGTGAAAGGAGTGTAAGACACTGCTTGTACTTGATGATGCGAGCCTGCAAATATACTTTGGATTCTGATCTGTCAACAGATTGTATTTTTAGTTGGTCTATATGGGTTGAAGTCCAATAATAGGTGCTTGAATTTTAGTCGGGAGTAAAAATTACTCCCTCCGATCTTTAATATAAGACCTATTTACTTAATTTGATTAGATTAAGGAAGTTAGTTAAGTTCATTAATATGACATGTATTTTCTCAAAAACAAAAACACCCTAGTCATCTTTCTTAATTTCTTCCTTCCCTCTCTTCCTTGATTATTGTTGAGGAAGCATCAATAGGGGTAAAATAGTAAATTAGAAAAAAGGTTGACAAATATGAAAATAAGTATTATATTTAGAAGCAAGATCAACTCTCCAAATAGTTCCCAGGACCGGAGGAGTATACACTTGGTCAGAATCCAGAGTCATGACTGGAATGCTTTGTTAGAATCCAGATCGCTTAGTATTCGGATATCTGTTAATGTTTTGTTGCCTTGCCATACTTTATGCTGAGTGATCCCATTTTACTATAAAAACTCTGATTAAAAGGATAACCTTACTTGATTTAAAATTTTAATCAATGAAACTCATTGTCAAAATTATTCTCTCATATCCTAGTACATTCAGGCTCAAAACTTTAGAGATTGGAATAATGCAATGATTTGTAATGTTTCTTAAGCTTATCAAATCTTGTGTATATTTTATGAAATTTATAATTCTTGGAACTTAAAATTGAATACAGGTAAATCACCTTGAATGCAGGAGATGGACTATAATAATGAAGCTAGAAATGGTCTCAAGTTTAGGTATGTGCACTCTATCAGTGCTTTTTTCACAATGTTCCAGTCTCTTTTACTCTGAGGGTATGATAGTAAGCTCTGAAAACATAAGAATTGGTTTACTTTGTGGTCGCTGACTCATTTTACTCATATTTGTATTACTGTCATCACCTGTCATCTTTCTCATATTGTGACATGGATTTGAGCTTAAGGCTGAAAGTTTGTCTAGTTAGCTCCTTAATCATTATGTCACAGACTTACAAAGCCTCTGACATGATAACAATTTCTTTATCAGCAGTTATCACAGTAGACCTAGCATTGCTAATTCTGCTTCTTTTTTCCAGTTCTCTGAACAGTAATTAAGGCATCATGAATTACTTTTTCTGTTATTCATTATGTGTGATGAACAGGCAGTTATATGGCTCTATACAAGATGTGGTGGTTCCCTTAATGTATATGGAGTACACTACTCGCAAGGTCATTGTCATGGAATGGATTGAGGTATTTGTTTGAATTGTCTGTTTACTTTAGTTGAGTAGGAACTAGAGATTTGTCCCATGTTTTGCATAAATCATTAGGAATCAACCCCATTATTTATGGCTTGTGAACTCTTTTAAGAATGATTGTTCTGAATCTTCCTTTCAATGCTGGTACGAATTAGAATATTGCCATTTACAAAATCAAATAATGAGAAAAATAGCAGTCTTGTTGGAATTTCTCGTCAAACTCTTAAGAATAATTTTCCAAGAATGTCTCAAGTTTCCTCCCTTTGAAATTCAAGAGGAATATAAAACCATTTTCTCTTGTAGGTGGTCTTTTTCCCCCTTCTACATAACTCTGAAACTTCTTCTGATGTAATTCATTGTAGGGGCAAAAGTTATCAGAAGTGAAGGATCTCTACTTGATTGAGGTCATTCGTGAAACTGAAAGCAGACATTGTTTTTTTAATATTTACTGTTAGTTAATCATCTTTTACACAATGGACTAAGCGAGTTCATGTTTCCTTGCTCATGATAATTAGGTGGGGGTTTACTGCTCATTCAATCAACTTCTTGAGTGTGGCTTCTATCATGCAGATCCACACCCCGGCAATCTTCTCCGCACATATGATGGAAAACTGGCTTATTTAGGTAATTTAGGAATGAAAAAATTGAAATATATAATCCAGTTTGTTTAACTATGCACTTTATTGTTTGCTTTATCTTCTGTTGGCTTCATGGTTGATGTCTTCACTAATTATCTTGTTTGACAACTTAATTTCAAACAACTTGAACTCCTGGAATACCTGCCTCATGATATGACACCTTGCTTTCTTTCTGTTTCTTACCTTCATGTGTAAGCTTGGTCATTTCTGTTGATTCCTCCTGTTTTTTTCCCCATGCTGCTCATAAAATCATACCATCAAATATAAAAAGAGACAAAGTAGAGTAGTGAAGAGTTAAAATTATAATATGTTTGATGTCTGTCATTTTAACTTTTTCATTTTGCTTTAGAAGAATTAAAGTTGAGACCCATCTTCTGGACCTTGGCCTTTGGATAGGTCTGATTCTTTCTTTGTTAGATCCTTTGACCCCCATTCAGTTTTGTGGATATCCTAGGAAACAACTCTTCCTTCTTGCCCTATTTGGAAGTCCAAAGTCCCTTTCATGAAGAACTAAGTTTATCCCTAAAGATTTAGACCACAAATGGTATCTTTTTACCCACAAAAAAACATAGCCCCATATGTCATAGTAACTAGGTCTTGAAGCAGTGCCAGAACATATTGGGGGAGGTATGCATTGAACCCCTAACCAGGTCATAGAGAGCCTAAAATACTGTGTGAAGAACTGATTCATCCCTAAAGCTTAAGATGTTTGGTGAAGGCCCAGCAATGGTATTCTCACACGCAACATCTAAAACACTACCCCTTGCAAAATAGTCGTTCGGGCTTGAATCATGGCCAATGGGCCCCAAATACTCTAATAAAAAAAAAATAATGTAGTAAGGAAAAGTGGGAGAGGCAAGGATTGGACTTCTGACCAGATCACACTGGCCTTAATACCTGGTAAGGAGCCAATTCTTCCCTAAAGTTGCTAAGAGAAGTCTCACACGTGATATTAAAAAAGATGCTTAACTTTTATTTAGCTGTGATACATAGCAAGATCAACTCTATGATCTATTGTGTGTAAGTTCTCAAAGTGCTCCCTTTCCCACATTATTGATGTTTATATGGTTTACAATTACAATACACTTTAGGCTTGAGGACAAAATCATGTTTTATAAAGTTTACTACGATGATAGTATCTTCTAATTTAATCTGACATGAAGCAACGTACCTATTTAGCCTAACATGGAGGTGAGGTAGCCCAACCTCCCTAAAAAATTCTAGAGCAAAGCCTTGCTTGAAACATAGGGCTTTTCTGAAAGGGCTGGATTATGCTCAAGGTCCTAAAATTCTGAGCTAAAGTAGGGAATCAACTAGACGAAGTTTTGTAGTATTGAGTAAAACTTGTGACTCGATCGCCAGTTGTGCCTGGGATGGCTTAAGTCATGCTAAAACTCAGTTGACACCTGGTAGCCGGCAGTCAGTGTGATGCCTCAAACGTTCGCACGGTAAAAGTATATCCATTAAATACAGTAAAAGTACCTTGTATGTATGAGCATGAAATTCATTGGCAAAGGTCAAGCCTTTATCTGCTACACACTACTTGCTTACAAGCAACTCTGCCTTTCTGGCTCATTAAACATAGTTATAACTATAACAAACTTTTTTCCTGTTTCTTATTTCTCCTTTTGCCACCAGATTTTGGTATGACAGGTGAATTTAAACAAGAATTGCGTGATGGTTTCATTCAAGCATGTCTCCATCTTGTAAATCGTGATTTTGATGCATTGGCTAAGGACTTTGTCACTCTTGGGTATTTGTGAAATATAACTATATACCTTCAATATAGCAAGATCAAGCCCTATTCTCATTGATAAATGTTTAATTTAATTGCAAATTTTTTATTAGGCTTCTTCCGCCAACTTCTGATAGAGAAGCTGTTACAAAGGCCTTGACAGGTTCTTACTTTATTATGTTTAGGTGAACTTTGATATATTTCAGACTGTAGTTTGCTGTAGAAAGTAATTGCTTTTCCTTTCTAGGGAACTTACTAATTACTGATATTGCCTGCGTTATTTTGATGTAGGTGTCTTCAAAGATGCCATTGCCAAAGGAGTTCGCAATATCAGCTTTGGAGATCTTTTAGGAAACTTAGGAACCACCATGTAAGTTCTTTAAATTAAGATATATAAGGACCCAGAGAACATTTGTAGGTTTTCTTGGTTTGTCAATGGCCCATACAATGTTCCTACGAATGTTACATATGCATATTACATAAAAGCATAAACACCCTTGCATATCTAATTTTCACATTTACCTACTTACCACAGATTCTAGTCCAAGTTATATGATAATAGAATTATAAATTTTGGTTGAATTTATTATAATTACAGTTTATAAGAAAATAAAAATAATATATAGTATGGATTCAACTCTGACCCAAATTGGAAACAATTGACCTTTGTTTGGATTAGCTTTTAAGACAAGTGGAAAAAGTTATTTTAGAGAATAGCTTCACAAAAAGTTTTTTTTTTTTTTTAAAAATGCGCTTCTGGAAAACCATGGTTTTAAACCTTTGAACCCCCAAACCTTGGTTTTTAGTCAAAACCATGGTTCTGCAAAATTAGTGTGTTTGGTTTCACTTTTGAAACCATGGTTTTGGCCCAAACCATGATTTTAAAAGTGAAGTTGCCAAACACACATATAAAATCCAAAATAGCTTTTTACCCTTAAAACCATGGTTTGGGATAAGCTACCCAAACACTCTCATCTGGCCAAGATAAGCCTATTGTGCTAAACTAATTGCCTGATCTGAGCGTCAACTCAATACATGGGAGTGATTCAGTTGCAGCAAAATTACAGAGACTATATTTTATTTTACGTAGTTATACTGACTTGAAATGGCCTGTTGCATAAAAAATATAGTCATGAGCACATTCTCCACGTATATATGCTCATTTTAGTCCCTGAATTGAACAAGTGTAATCACATTTTGTCACTAGCTTATTAAAGATTAAGAAAGTGTCATGTAGATTCCTAAGCTTCTAGCCGAAACCCATTGTTTGAGATTTCAATCTAGAGGATTTAATGATTTTCTAAACCCAACTTCAGTGGTGGATGTAAAGTAAATGTAATAGCTTATAATAGACTAAATTAACAACATATTTTATATATTCTCCTGCTATTTTCTTCCTTATGCTGGTTGGCTCATTCTTTATGTTTCTTTTTGACATGTTATGTTGTCTTCTTTTTGCAGGTACAAATTCAAATTCAGGATACCTTCATACTTCTCGCTTGTTATCCGAAGGCAATGCTTTTGAATGTAATATTAAGTTTATGTCTCTACTTAGTTCCTTATAATTTATAAAGTTTTATTCTCTCTTTCAGCCTTGCTGTTCTCGAAGGAATTGCTGTTGGCTTTAATCCTGAGTACAAAGTTCTGGGTAGTACTTACCCTTTTATTGCTAAAAAGGTGCTTACTGACAGCTCTCCTCAGCTTAAATCTTCCTTGCAGACTCTTCTTTATAAGGTAAAGCATGAAACAACACGTTTATATGTTAGTTGACTTATTCTGTTTGCCATAGCTTTTCTCCTTTTAGTGACCCAATTACAAATTGCAATATTGACTGATGTCCTTCTTCATCAGGATGGCATGTTCAGAATAGATCGTCTAGAGTCTTTGGTAACAGAGGTAACTTTATCCTTTTTCTTTTTCGTTTGTTTTCTTAACTATTGCCTATTTGAAGTTGAATTGTTAAATATGTTAGAACTTGGTAGTTCTTTGGGGTTTATCTTTCTTGTCAAGTAACACAGCCATTATCATGTCTAAAATTTTAAAACATTTACTTGTTTGATTTTGTTTTATTCATAACCATAGGATATATGAAGCCATATGTATGGAAAGTTTTCATATGTTGATTCACTTTTGTAAACATCCTTTGGATTTTCTAGTTGAACAGGTTGAGTGATAGAAAACTGCTGATAAAATCTGGCAAATATTACCAGAAAAATACAGCAGAAGAAATTAGGGAAATCCTTACGGTTTGCTATTAAATTCTGCAAAGTACTGAATCAATGTTACAAAAAGGGCCTATGCCCCAATTCCACCTAGATTTGACCAAGAACAGAAACAAGTACTAAAATCATAGAACAACCCACAAGTGCAGAACTTAAGCCACTGACATTCAAGAGGCCAGTTTCTTCTCACCATACTCAAAATAGTACGAAGTGTTCCATGAGCCTACTACAAACGGCATAGAGACTTTCACTATCCCCAACATTGGCTGTACCCCTAGGCAGCCCCAAAAAACTTCATACCAGAACTTTCTTTCCCTTACAGCTGGATCGGTAGGACAGGCATCTGCAGTCTTGGTCTCCCTTGATTCCTCCCTATATATCTTTGTAAATATACCAGCTCTATCATCGAGCAAGACAGGTTTAATCTAAATCATCGTTAGTTCTTTTTAGTATAGTTGAAACCTTTCACATTACCTACTTTTTTTCCTGTGGGAGCCATGTTCTTAAATATATCACATTGCTCTAGAAGACTGGAAAGGGTACTAGTTTCATCACCCTTGTGTATAAACCTGTTATGGAATGTTAATGAGAATATGAAAGGGGTTGCTAGTTACTGTTAGTCAGTTAGATAGGTAGGTAGTGAATAATAGCCGTTAGTTAGGAAATAATACCGTTAGGTGGTATTAGAAATGAGGAGCCTATAAATAAGACATAAGGCATCCATTGTAAATGACTTGTGATTCAGATGTGAATAACAGCAGCATATTCAGAAATCTCTCTTTTCTCTACTGTTTCTCTCTCCTTTCTCTCTCTCTCTTTCACATTCATGTTCTAACACCAATGGTATTATACCATAACAAAACCCAATAGGCTTACCGATGTTGAGTTTGGGCTCAAATCTCTGCCCAACATTATTTAGGCCCATTATTAAAGGTTAAGTAATGTCTACAGCTCTTAGGCAAACCTCACAATGGGCCCAGTTTATTTGCACATAATTGAACACAGCTTTGAAAATAGAACTTGAGCGAATTGACACATTTGACAGATAAAGAATAACATGCTTGGAAAAAATTATTAATAAAATCATACTCCCTCTGGTTTTAAATATAAGACATAGTTGACTTTTTTGGGAGAAATTAAAGAAGTTAAATAAGTTACTTAATCATATCATATGTTGTGTATTCTTAAATTATATATCATTTTATAAGTTAAGCAAAATAGTTTGAAGAAAAAATGACAAATATAAATAGAAGTAATTTAATTAGCTTTCTTAATATCTGCAAAAAAAGTCAACTTTGTTTTATATTTAGGACCAGAGGGAGTATTATATTCATGAGTCAACATTTCTTCCTCCTATTCACGTTTTTTCTTTCGTTGTTGATTTATTAGAAACAATTAAGTTGTAGTGTGAGGAAAATGAAACATAATATAAGAAAAGATAGATAATGAAAGCAAACCATGTGAAGTGAACACTTCAATAAATTATATTGTTGGCCATGCTGACTGGCTCAAAGCTGAATAGGCTTTACATTCAGACTTAAATTTGAGCTTGGTCACCGAAATTTAAGCCTGGCCCTACCAAGTAGGGCCAGTATACCCATGGGCTAGACCTTTATTGGCTAGAGCAACATAGCCTTGTGGAGAAAACATATGTGACATTGCACAAGATGGTGCTTTTTGTTTTCCTTTCCAATCAATTTCTGTTTATTGACTTTCCTTTTTCAATACTTAAAGCTAACAAATTCTAAATGACAGTCTCTCCGTGCCAAACCAGACAAGGCCAAAGTTAAAAAACAAAGTGACAACAGTGATTCAAGGATGGTTATAAAGGAAGTCCTTTCTTTTACACTAACGGAAAAGGTAGCTTAAGTTTGTTTTTCTTATTAAGTTTTCCATCCAGTGAGTGATGCTAGTTGTTTCTTCTCCTAATCTATGTGGCTTTCATGCTAAAAATTGCAGGGTTCATTTGTGAGGGAAATCATTCTTCAAGAACTTGCCAAAGTATGTTTCTTCTTTTGAAGTCTCCTACAATTACAATAGGGGGTGATTTAAGAAATCATAGTACTTTGTGTTCCATCACGTCCATAATAGTACAGCATGTGAGCTCATGCTAATGGCAGGCTGTACTCATAACTGTGACCTTTAAGTCACATGGCGGCAACCTTACCGCTGTACCAAGACTCACCCTCTACATTGTCAAGAAAGAAAACAAAAATAGTTTACTTAATGGCATAAATATCTAGAGTGGTGGCTCTCATTCTACAATTAGCTAGCAAAATAATGAGGACTAAATTGGTTTAGTCAATTCAAACTTAGCTCTTATTTAATTAGGCATTTCGCTAATGCAGGGTTTGGATGCACTTGGGCTAGCAACCTTGGATTCTATAACTTCAACAGCTGCTGCAAATATACCGTTCATTGCTTTCTTTACATACCCTTTAATGACTAATGAAGACGTGAACAACCTCAGAACGTTCCAACGCCTGGTGGTATTGATGTTGGGAAGTAAAAGAGGTGAAGACTCTAATAAGGTGAGATTTATAGTTCATTTAGTAGAAAACTGTGTGTATGTGTAGTCTAAGCTACTAATAAGTGTGCAATTTTATATCTCTTGAACTGGGACAGATGTACGAAACTTAGGAATTTTGGTTTCTCGCATGAGGCAGAGGAGTAGGAAAAGTCTAAAAGCACTGATTTATGATGTTTCAATATTATATCATTATAAATTATTATCTTCACAAATGAGTGTGAAGGAAACATAATAAAAATTACTGGAAACAGTTTCTTTAGGTACTTCAAAGTGAAGGCCATAACCTAACAAGCTCTTTCATACTGTCAAAATGGAGTCCACATTACATGTTTATAGCTTACATGCTTCTTATGTGCTCATACCTCTATTTGAGGTATGAGCATTTTTTTTTTATTTTTTTTTTATTTTTTATATATTGTATTTATTTAGGTTTAAATTATATGCTGCTTTCTAACATGTTTTTTACACCCAGTATCTCAAATTAATTAGTTTCCATGATACTGGTGTTACAGACAAATATTTCTGAATACAGAACTAGAAACTAATTAATTTGAGTATTGAGTGCAAAAAACATGTCAAAAAGCAGCATATAATTTAAATCTAAATAAATACAATATATAAAAAAATAAATAAATATGTTCATACCTCTATTAGAGGTATAAGGTATAAGCACATAAGAAGCATGTAAGCTATAAGCATGTAATGTGGACTCGTCAAAATGGACTTGTATTGGTACTGATATGACAAAATATAGTTTGAGAAAAGTAAACATTATTGATATAACTGAGTTAACTAGTGCCTCAATAAAAATTACTCCCTCCGGTCCTAAATATAAGAAATAGTTGTTTTTTTTTTTTGGAAGAGATTTAATCATATATCAATTTATAAGTTAGGCAACACAGTTTGGAGAAAAAACGATAAATATAAATATTTTAGAGTAATTTAATTAGCTTCCTTAATTTCTCTAAAAAAGTCAACTTTGTCTTATATTTACGACTAGAGAAAATATTTTTCATTTTACTTCAAGGATTTCCTAATAGAATGTCCTTGTGTAGTCAAATGACTCGAGTTAGTTCTTGATAAGTTTTTGTCTTGTAGGGAGGTAGGCAGGTCCAGGCTAGTCCGTTCAAGAACGAGCAAGAGGAAGTATCTCTAGTATTAAATCGTCTTGAATCAATTCAAGAGATCCTTCCTGTTCTTTCTCTTGTACCAGAGGTAAAATTAAGCATTTGCATATGTGGAACATCTAATTTGCTCATTCTTCCATACGGATACAACTCAACTCATTAGTAGTGATACTGTCACTTGATTTTTTTTTTTTTTGTTGGTTTTGGAAGAAAAGTGAATAACTATATTCAAAAACTCAATATTTACCATAAAAAAGGGAAATTCTCCAGTACTGCTAAAAAAATGTAAAACCTCAAAATTACAGCTTTTGTATGCCTTTTCTTATCGATCAAAATATGTTTCCTTAAGATCATTAATCATGCTAATGCAAATCACGATTGGGATTTTCTTGCTTTAAGTTAACATCATTCTTGCTTCTTCCAAATCACATATAATGCTGTATAAAACTAGCCATTCTTAACTTGAAAAAGGCGGAGTTTTATGTTTGGATTGAATAAGCACATGGTGTCATATTTCAAAACAAGAAGAAACCAATATTAAAATCCACCTTTAGCATCACATTCCTTGAAATCCCAGAAGAAAATCTGCATCCAGAGAAAAACACGGTCTCTGATTTTAGGATTAACATTTCAAAACACACATTTTCTCTTTATATTGTTTGCTACTGCCGAAACATTCTTATTTATTTGTAAATGTTGGCAGCTTCCAACAGAATCTCAGCAACAGTTGCTTCAGCTGCCGGCTGACCTGGCTCAACGATTGATATCCCGTGCTGTTGCAAGAACAATAAAAAGAGTTATGCTATGATGTGCTTTAAATTCACGTTGGATAAGGGATTTATGGAGCATCTGAAATTGTGTCTCCATGGTCTCGTGAAGGCAACAACTGAGGTTTGGAAAATAAGTAGAACTTTTGACTTGCAGGGCCTTTTGGACGGTAAGTGCCAGAAAGGACACTGTTTAAGTCAGTTAAAGATTTTCTGATTCAACGCTTTCAAGAATGCCTCAAAGCTTTTCATGTCTAAATTAAGATTCAAGCCTAATATTTCGATGTATTAATAGAGAATTCATTTTATAAATATGTAAATGCTATTGGTTATTGAATTTTTGTTCTTTAAAAACTTGTATTGGCCTTATCAACAGCATCCTAATAATTAGAAATAAAGTAAACCTTGTGAAATTTTTATATATAATCTCACATGGTTTACTTTTTGGAGAAATTTTTTTTATGATTAAATTAGAATAAGTGAATCTTATACTGAAATAAATTAGGAGTTTTAATAACGAATGCACCCTACAATTTTCACCATGAATGCCATATAGATTAGTCCTACACAAGTGAATTCAATTTACTTTGTGTATGAAATTTATAATTATTTTCTTATTATTCCTATTGATTGTGCATATTAAAGGGCTTTTCTTAAATAAGTTAGTTTCTAATTCAAATGATTAAATGGATTGTTCTAGAAAAACCAACATTTTTTACAAATATCTAATTTAAATAATGTTCTTAATCTCTGTAAATTAATTATTTAGTTCTTATATTTAAAACTGGATTGAGTATAAATTGTCCATATTTTTCTAAGAAAATTCTTATTTTTAATGAAATGAAATATAAAGAAAAAAAAGTAATCTAGATACGAACTTTAAAATAAAAAAATAAAAAAACTTTTAAATATAGGTTAAGGTGTAAATTGTTAGGAGTAATGTTATCATTAAAGTTTTTTCTGTTTGATATTGTTCCAAAAATGTTAAAATTGAATAATATTGTTATTTTTCGTTAAAAAGTTAAAGGTCAATGTTGGTTTTTTCAACGGTATGAGACAACATTGCTACATTTTAAAACGTCTGAGGTGATATTAAACTTGAAAAATCTTCTAAATCAACATTACTCCTTTATGAAAACTTGCAATGTAAATTTGTATCTTAATCCTTTAAATATTTATTATAAAAGAAACATCACTATTGTATTGTTATTTTGCAATAGCATGATTGCTTTACTATTTTGCAACTGCAGAGGATTTATTCTTTTTAAATCAAACAGAGATGCTTAATTCAGAGTTTGTTACTTCTCCCTCTCCCTGTTCTCCTTTTCCCCACAATAATAGTAATAATAAAAGCTTTTACACATTTGTGATCTGATTTTTTTTTTTTCAGACAAAACCCATACTGAAAATTTATTCTTCCAAAGGCCATCTTCTCCCAATTAAACCTTCTCAGAAGTGAGTCTCCAAAGAATGTGCACAAGCACTTGAATAATATAGGGTCCAATCTGCTCACTCATAAAGGAGCTCCTCAAAACTAATTGTAATTTTCTGACCAGGTTTCTTCCCCTTGTGTGCTTGAAATTGAGAAGGGGAAAAAATACAACAGATTGACTAGTGACAATAATATGAACTTAATTTCCTGAAGCTGATAATGCACTATAACAAAGTGTAACATGAGAATTATTTATTGCTTACAAAATAAGATGTGCATTTTATCTGTACCACTGTACATCAGATGTTTATACTAATTATAAGGTGAAAACACCAAGACCAAGGTGTAAGTACAGATAATTTGACAACTTAATAAATTGAAGCTAAGGTACATTTATGGAAAACAATAAAAATATAAATAGGATTTTACTTAGGATGGCTTATCAACAGACGTGCTCTAGGCACCCCCCAGAAACTTTTCAATTTGTAAAAGCACCTGATAATATTCAATGATCAGATTAACAGAATTACCAGCAGAAATGCAACTCTATAGATCAAAAGTAACATACAAGAAAACCCTTTTTGGGTCTTGAACATATATGTGAATTTTCAATTTGATCCTTGGAAATCATTTCTTTCCATTTAATCACTTAATTAACAATATGCTTGCAATGTTGCCTTTTATCCCATTTCATCTAAAATTTAATACCAAATTTCATAATTTTATGACTTCAATTTTATTTGTTTATCTAAGATCATTAACTCACAACTAAATTTCACGTCCAGGTCAAAAAGGTGGATTCTGTGCTCATTTTAATAAGTAATTAATGTAAAATAAAGATATCTTCCAACTCTCTTATTAAAACAATACACACACTTATCACTTAAGAAATTAAAAATCAAAAAATTTAAAGCTGGACTGTCCAACATTAAATTGGAAAATTCAAATCTCAAGGATGAGCACAAGGTGCCCAACCTGGAGATGAGTGCCAAATTCAAAGTCTCAGTCAACACAGTTAGATTTGACATTAAATTTTGTATGGAGATGAGATAGAAGTTGACATTGCAAGCATTTTAATGATTGAATAGCTAACTGAAAGAAATGGAAAGTGAAGGACCAAAATGAAAGTTCACCTATTTCTCAGAGAACCAAATAGAATTTTCTTCAGAATGAGTTCTTCTCAGGGGATATTGTAGTTCACATTTTTCAACACAAAGGAAATACTAGCACAAAAGAGGAAGAGTAAGAAACCTCAGTTGCTATGGCAGCAGGTGGAATATTTAAGACGTCTTCATCACCTAATTTGGCAGCAATGTCTGAAATGTAAACAAAAAATGAAGACCTTTCAGCAAGGACAGATAAAACGCATGTCTTCAAGATTAAGTCAAATACTTGAAGAAAACCTCATTTAAATTCTCCGCAAAATAGATATTCTAGATCATGATCATAAATGAAAATATATCTTTCCAGCTAATAAGTATACCATTCAGCAAATCTGAAGGCAGATAATAATTCTTTTTTTATTTGAATGTATAATTTTATCCTTCATTTATTATTATATTGACTTTGTTATCATGGGGTATATTGTGTATTAAATAGGAGTAAAGTTGGAAAGTTGTCAAATTTTAAAGCAGAGTTAATGAGGTTACAGGTTTTTCTTGGTCTATGAAAAACATGCTGGAAGTGATAAATAAAAATAGAACTAGAGGAGTATATAATCAAATCTACATCAGTTACTTCCTGAAAACAGATCCGGCATGAAAAGTTCTCATCTTTATTCATTTCACATAGCTCTTGTTAATAGGCTTTATGGTGCTTATGAAGGTTCATTGAGTTTTAGGTTTGTCCTACAAATGTGGAGCAGTTAGGGTAGATCCAGAGAAAAGAAGTTTAGGGTATGATTGCAAGAGAAACACCGTGGCAGCAAGCTCAACATGCAGTAATCTGCTGAATTGGCTGGATCATATAATGCAAGAACTTATAAGCAGAACTGTTTGACTTTGGAGGTCCTTCAAGATAGGATTAACATTTTGGCCCCTTTGTTAAGCATAACAAATGACTGTATGAAGAATCCATAGTCAATAAATGTTCAAACGGATCAGAGATCTTTTGTACTTTGCACTGTGTGTTCTCTTTAAGCTTGTGGTAGAGTTTCTAGTTCCCCACCCATGCATGCTTACTCTTCTAATACCTTGATAATCATTTTCCTTATTAAGGGCTTGTTTGGAATGGAGATTGGAGCATTCAAAAGAAGCTTTTTATTCGTGATTTACGAAATACAAGGTAAGTATGTTAGACGAGTTTTGTCGTACGTGAAATTGTTTATAATAAGCAACTCCAAATAAGCACTAAAAAGCTGTATTTAATCCGGGCATGATCAACATCTCAATGCCATAAATAGGATAACTTTGCAGCTAGACCAATGACCAATTTCTTCAGAGTGAGAAAATTCAGAGTCAATCAATTAAATTAATGGATAATGACAAACCTAAAAGGGAAACCATGATATCAGCATTGGCATATGCATCGGATCTCTTCTTGGAAATAGGAAAAAGCCCCACAAAAGCCTGCAAAGAGGAAAGTAAAATTTCAAAGATAAAGAAAATCCTCTGGAGATCAATTTTCTAACAGATAAACAAAAACAAAAAATGAAACCTAAAGTAGGAAGATGGTGAATAAAGAAAAGATATTTAAAACTGGAGGGTAGGTATCAATTTAGAACAGAAAATTAAAAACCACCTTAGTGTATGCATCGCCTGTGCTATCTAAAAGAGGGCGAGAACCAGTTCCAACAGCAGCAATTCTCTTGGCCAATGCATCTAGAGGTACATTTAAATAGACAGATATTCCTCGCTTGAGATATTCCCTGAAAATTCAAATAATATGACCCTAGAGCATTGATGATTCCCACCAAAGTAGATCTAGATTTCACTCATTAGTCATTAACGAAACCAATAAATAGTAAAAAAATAATGGTTAGAAATTAAGCTTACCAATTCACAGGACGAACCACAGCTCCACCGCCAGTTGCAATAACTTTGCAGGGCATTAAGGACAACTCCTTCAGTGCCTCACTCTGTCTTATGAAAGGAGGAAAAAGTTACTTTATAACTAAATATGCAAATAAGATTCTAATGTCATATGTAGGCCACCTTATAGGTGATTCTGAAATCACAAAATAAGTGAGAAAGTGCATCATGTTTTTAATGTCTTTAAACAAACCTATTAAATGCAAAAGCTGATGAAAATTTAAATTAAAATATAGCAGAACAGCTAGGTTTGAGGATTGCAGATGGAAGCTTACATCACATATGGCATAGCGAGATGGGGAAAAAAAAAAAAATCAAGGCAATAATTGATGTATTTTAAATGTCTTATCTTCTAAACATGATTCGGAATTTTCTTGCATATCATTTAACCAAGCTACTACTAGAACATAGCACATAGCACATTAGATGGAAGGGGGCGAAGGACAGAAACAAATACATGTGATGATCTTTGCCTTTTTAAACAAAACAATCATAGCATAATGGTTAAACAAATTGGAAAATAGAGATTATCATAAGCAACATGACATGACAAAAAGGTATAGTAAATATAATGATAATGATAATAATACTAATAATATTTTACTTCAATAGTACCTTCAGTCCTGGACGTTGAAATGTAGATTGACATCATAGATTTATATATAATACCAGTTTCATGATAAGAGATGAACAACTAAAAATCACCTATTTTTTGAGGGGGATGGAAATAAGATACAGCTTAATAGGAAGAAGCATGGAAGACCTGTTGGCCGGTGTAGAAATCAGCTCACTAACCTCAATATCTCTGAAGAAGCTCTCACCATACTGATTAAATATTTGAGCAACAGAAATTCCACCCATGAATTCTTCCACAAAATGGTCACTGGCAAATGTACAAAAAACTTCATAAAAGAGATTTTTCAATCATAATTTAAACTCGAATGACCTTACAAAACCATATTTTGTGAATGAACTCCCAAGTAAAGTTCATGCGCCAGACAAAATGTAGGAGGAAACGTATGTAATACTTATTACCATTAGCTAGAAAAAAACAACAGAATTTATCTTCATGCTACAACAGGAAAAGCAATTTTTGGTGTCTTCTTTCAATTATTAGCTCCTTTGTTTTCTTACTCCATTATTTAAGTAGATAATGATGGGTTGGTTCTGCTGCTAAAGATTTTCATAACCAGTTATATCTGATGCACTGTCAACTGCTTTTTTCTACCAGTTGTACACTGTAAACTGGAAGAAGAAAAATATAGCTCATACCATTCTCGTTTGCTGTAATTCTTACTCTATTTGTGCTTTTGTTCCAAATATAGTTTTGAGGAACTCACTGCATGTGTTCATCTCACATTCTACTTCCCATGATTTGGCGAATAAAGAAAAATTCCAAAAGTTGATTCACAAATTACAATTACAATTTATGCTGTCACTTTTCTATGTTCTTCAGAAATAGCAACCAGCATCCAAACTAACATACCATTTTCAATAAGATTTCTCTTTACAAGCAAGTAGTATAGAATTATAGACGCACAACCTTGTCCCCTAATGTAACTTGTACACTGATCACAGTGTATCATGCATGCCAGATTGTATTGATACTCCTTACACATGGTTCAATAGATATGAGTGTTGTATCATGATGTACTTGAGGATCATACCAACTAAAGAATTCATTCACTGACCCGTCAACAAAAGAGTAATTCAAAGCTTCTGACAAAATTTTTCCCACAGTTGTTTTTCCAGATCCCATCATGCCTGAATATAGAACACAACCAAAAAACTGTTCGTAGAGAATAACAAGTAGTTGAATACATAATAATGGAATATGCAATTTACCCACCCACAAGATATATGTTGCATCCGTTTGAATGTGAGCTGACCTCTTGACCCTTTGTCTGAAATTTCCAGTTAATGACTTTAGAGAGGAATATTGGAGAAAAAGGGAGTAAAGTAATAATACCAATAAGCTCCGTAGTCATACCTTTAACAGCCAATTTTCATCAAAATAAGCATCACACTTTCTAGGTTTCACAGTGGGAGCTAGAAAACAATTTATATGAATTAATATGTTAATCGCCAAGAAAGTAAACATACAAACACCCATAAACACATTTTAAACTTTTCTATAGATGAATACACCTAGGCTTCAGTGATCTTAGTCCAGATTACAGGAAAAAAAAATTAGTTGTTCTAAAAGTTTTTAATAATACAACTCCAACATAGCATTGGAAGTTGCTTGCTGCTATCCATAACAAATTAAACCTTAACTTTTTGCCTAGGAAAATGTGACATCATGTGGTTCCCCATTGCAGCTTCAAGGCTCTAACAAGCCAGTATATTCCTCCGAGAGTAGACTATCCTTGAGTACTATTATAATCAAAGGGCAAACTTCTTTAATTTTTTAATGGAAACAATATTCAGCTTCTTTGTCTCTACTTCTCCGATAAACGTCCAGGATATATCAGCTGTGCTCATTTAAAGTTCTTTATATCAAAAAAACACCCATATATTAGGAAAAATACTTACCTTGTGAACTCTTTGTAGAATGAGAAACTTCCAAACATTTTGCCTCCCATGTTTTAGATGCATGTTTCCGTTGCGAATAATCACTGAGATTGTTCGTCTTACTTACTAGCAACGAAGTATGTGATCCCCTTCCAAAGATTTTTGATTCAAACCATGTCCAGTGTTGCAGTGACTGACCACAGATTGTCCCCATTGCTTCAATGCAGGAAGATAAAAACAAAAGTTGGAAATAAGAACCGTGCCTCATAGAAAAGCAGGTCTGACACTGTTAGGCATGTAACTGAGGGATCATGAAGTTGTTGAGGGCTAGAAAGCTAACTATCCAACTCTTTTCAGATGCTTGCATTAATCAACTAGCTTCTTAGCTGTCCATTACTTAATCACTCAGCTACATGCCTAACAGAAGCATTTTCTAATGCTTTTATGAATTTTTATGGTTCCTAAGGACTAGGTCTTTGACCATTGTCCATGTGTCTCCATAATTTAGGTTATTATATGGTTCCTGAGCCTATCTAGATTTAAAAATTGTTGAAGAGACCACTGTAATTTCAGATCACCATATTAAGGGCCACCCTATGGATTAAGTTTGTCAGAAACAGGAAGCTTTTTGAAATTATTCTGGAACATTTCATCTCATTAAGTCAATTCTGCTAGGTGTTCAGATATACTGAATCTGTTAAACTTGAATTCTGTTTGGAGAGGCAATGACCATGAAAGCGAAATTTTTAGTCAAAATTGATTGCAATGAATGATGCCCCAGCAAAATGCAATGAGGGTGGACTGTATGGAGCTTGAAAATAGGAATAAAGCTTCAGTTCTAACGTCTAACACATAAAGAGGGTACATATTTTAACTCCTACTTTCTGGAGATAAGTGGGTCATTGGACAAATTATCTTCATCATCTTACCACTTAGCCTCACTAGTTCTATCTTTATCTTCGGAGCTAACCAAAAATTGACAGCGATGAAAATTCAAGGTCATACATCAAACACAGCCCGTTTAGATTAGTTTTTGGAGAATAGTTCCGTGAGAAAAAGGGGTAAAAGTGCTTTTTCATAATAGATTTTGAGCATACTAAAAAAATGATAGTATTTGGATATTGTTATCAGAACAACTTTTTCATGGTCAAATTTACAAAAAAAAAAAAAAAAAAAATTAACTTTTATTAAAATTGAATATAAAGGATATGGTTGTATTTTAAATATTTTTAACATTAAATTCATAATAAATACAATAAAATACATAAATTTGTGCACAAAATTAAATTTATAACATTAGTAAATTATGTAACATGATAAAAATTAGATCAAATATATATGTATTAATAAATTATATAAAAAAATATCATTTATTAATACTAATTATCTAAAACAATATCTTTGAGATTAAATTTTTTAGCTTCCAAGGGGGAGACAACTTTCTATTCCGAAAGATGGGGACTATCTCCAACAAAAATGGGTCTAGCAGAATAACACATTCATAATTAAAAATGATATTTTGGGATTTAGATTGTAAATATCTTAGATTTCAAACAAAATAGAAATAGTTTAATTTAGGATGATCATAATTAATTATAATAAGATAAAGTTTTTCTTAAACAAATGAGAGAGTTTTTAAATCTCTAATGTCTTTTAATTAATTAAAACCAAAAAAGGGGAGACAGAGAGGGAGAGAGAAAAGAAAAAGAGCAGTGAGGAGAGAGAAGAGAGAAAAATCAGAAAAGAGTGAAGAGCGATCCCAAAACCATGGTTTTTGACCAAAAATAATAATAATAATTTTGGGCTTTTGGAGAGTATTTAGCAGATTTTGTCCCAAAACCATGGTTTTTGACCAAAAATAATAGTAATAATTTTGGGCTTTTGGAGAGTATTCAGTAGATTTTGTCCCAAAACCATAGTTTTTTACCCAAAAAAAATTATAGTTTTGGGCTTTTGGAGGGTAATTAGCAGATTTTGTTCCAAAACCATGGTTTTTGACCAAAAATAATAATAATAATTTTGGGCTTTTGAAGAGTATTTAGCAGATTTTTCCTAAAACTATGGTTTTGGTTTTGCCAAACACATGCCCAAATAAGAAATCTAGACCCATATTATGCACAAGAAATTTGTCTGAAAAGTTTTCATAAGAGATAACAGAAGTTCTACCAGCTTTACCAATAAGTGGTTGGTCCAGCAGAATGTGGCGCTGGATTCCCTTAAGAGGTTCAGGGTTCGAGTTGCGATAACGCATTTGTAATCTACCTTGTATGGAACTACCACTATTGTTGAGAGGGTCGTCCTTACCACTGCAGAACCCGAATCCGGATTAATCAGAACCAAAATTTCTGATGAATCGTGTGGAATACCAAAAAAAAACAAGTTCTATAAGCTTTTCTTCCCCTTTTTCCCGTTATTCTTCAAGTAAATTGAACATTGAAAAGGCACTAGAACTAAAAGCAGAAAGCTTGAGTAAAGCCACACCAGAATAAGAAAACGAAAGAAAGAGAGAGAAAGAGAAAAAAGGAATCAGAAGAAGAAGATACCGGAGGACAATGTCAAGAAAAACGTAGACACCGCGAAGCTCAGAAGAGTTACACTGTTAACATGAATTGGTAGGTGGCGAAATGGAAGAAAGCGTGAGCGTTGCGAAGTAAAGCCTTCACATGTTCAAAATCATAAGTATAGCTCGCAACCTAACACGTGCGAACCTGGAATTCGTCTTCTGGGGGAAAATGAAAAAGAAAAATGGGGAAAAGGTACAAAATACCTTTGAAATCCCAAGAAGACAAATATGGGTGTTGAATTTCAATGATCCCAAATAGGGATGGAAATAGGTTAGGTCAGGCTTTGGTTAAACTTGAGCCTGTAATGAGGGTAGAAAGCCTGAATTTGAATGCAGGTTTTTTTTTAGATTCAAGCTTAAGTCTTCATAAGGCATTGGTTGTACCTGCCTTTTTAAGTTCTCTACTTACATTGTAAGCCTTGAAGGTCATAAATAGGCTTTATACACTTTAAGCCTATCAAAACCTATATAAATATAAGCTTTTAGTATAATATAAGAATGAAAATAATAAATATTATATTATTTATATAATATAAATATAAATATATTTATTTAATGTAAAATGCGACTTGAAGGCTTACAGGCCAGACCTTAATAAAATAGACCTGACCTATTTACACATTTAGGCCTTTAAATATCTTGGCCGAACCTTTTTAACAAATAGGTCAAGTCAGGCTGTAGGCCACCTGATAGGGACTTAGTCTATTTTCACCCCTAATCCCAAATGATTTAGGGCCCGTTTGGTTCAAAGAACTTTTAAGGAGGGAAATGAACTTAAAGAAAGGGAAATGAAGATTTGAAAGATGAGGGAAGATGGCTTGAGTTGTTTGGTTGGAAGAAAATGAAGGGGTGGTAGTTGGTAAAGAATTAGAAAAAGTCTATTTTACCCTCTAAAGATATTAATTCAAAATAAAAAAGAAAAATATTTTTTTTGCTAAAATATATTTTAAAAATATATATTCTTGTTAAGTTCGAACTTGTGTAAAAAAAAAAAAATTCGTCAAATTCGAACTTTCCCGCCAAGTTCAAACTTCAGGGGCAAATTTGTCCAAAAATATGAATAGTGACGTGGGAACTTGAGATCCCACTAATTTTGGGGAATTGGCTTACGTCCTATGCGGATGGCATCCGCTGCTCCAAACACAGTCGTTTTGGATCAAAATCACACACATGGTCCCTTTTTTTTTTGTAAATATTAAAGGGCACTATCGGGTATTAAAAAGATAATTTAGGATACTGAATCGTAATAAAAAAATGGGAAAATTATAATAAAAGACCTAAGAAAAATAATATTTATTAGGAAGGACCATAAAAATGATAATTATTTTGAAGGACCATTAAAATTGAAGGACTAAATTGCCCTTAATCAGATTTTCTATATTCTCTCTAATTAAATCAGAATCTGGAGTGATTGATGGATGATGATAAATCAAGATCAAATAATTAAGAATACGCTAAGTCACCAAATATACAGATTTCCTACCCTCACGCTTCCTTCTACTCTTGGAAGCCATGGTTACTGTGAAGTTTCTTAGGCACAACCGCACAAATATATTGGAAGGATGCGCTTGCGATGAGGCAATCGAAGTGTCTGCACACGTTTATTGTCCAGTTTCCTAATGTTGGTACTTCTCTATTTTTGTTTTGATTTTGCTTCATGGTTTAATATCTTATTTTCTCCATTTTATTTTATTTTTGTGCTCTAGATTTATACCCATGTTTCCTCCACCACTTTGTCATTTAACCAGATGTATTCATCGAACATCGCCCCTTGATCCTCCTGAATTTTCTTCCTAACAATTTAGAATTTTGTCCTTCAAATATAACCTTCCAAGAAAATTGTGGTTAACCCATCCTTTTCTGATTGTGCTGGGTAGGTTTATGAGTTTGTTTCTTTATCCATCAATCACTCTAGATTCTGATTTAATTAGAGAGAATATATGAAATCTGGTTAAGGGTAATTTAGTCTTTCTATTTTAATGTTTTAATCTCTGGTCCTTCAAAATAATTACCATTTTTATGGTCCTCTTTAATAAATATTATTTTTCTTAGGTCCTTAATAATAATTTTCCCTAAAAAAATTCTTCATGAGCTTAAAAAATTATTTAGGATCTTAGAAAAATATTTCAGGATACTAATTAAGTACTAAAATGATATTTCATGATACCGACTAAGACTGAAAAATAACTCATGATCTTAAAAATTATTTTAGAATCTTGAAAAAATATTTCGAGTATTGAATGGTACTAAAAGGTACTTTAGGATATTTTTTTCAAGATCCTAAAATAATTTTTTAAGATCATGAGTTATTTTTTCAGTACGAGTCAGTATCCAGAAGTATCTTTTAGTACTACAAGAGCTTGAAATATTTATTTAAGATCCTAAATAATTTTTCAAGATCATGAAAACTTTTTTATATTGCGATTCAGTATCCTAAATTATCTTTTTAATACCCGACAATACTCTTAAATATTAAAAAAAAAACAAAAAAAGAGGGACCATGTGTGTGATTTTGATCCAAAACTACTGTGTTTTTGGAGCAGCGGATGGCAGCGGATGCCATCCGCATAGGACGTAAGCCAATTCCCGATTTTGGTGGGATCTCAAGTTCCCACAAATGAGGGAAGAGTGGTGAACCCGGAAACTTAGGTTCCCTCAGCACTTCAGTGAACCAAACATGTTTTAAGGAGGAACTCTATTAAATTCTCATTCCTCTCCCAAATTCCTTGAACCAAACGGGCCCTTAAAATTTTGAAATATTGAGAAACAGTTAAAAGTGAATCATTGCACTCACTTTTTTTATTTTTATTTTTAAAAAATCCTTTAGACGGGAGCTCTGTGGCTCTTGCTGGGAATTGCTTAAGCAGCCTCGCATATGTTTTTTGTTTTAATTTCTAAAACAAAAATATTTGATAGCGAAGCTAATATAGTAAATAGGGTCCATGTTACCAAACATTTCTTAATAATTGTTTTTGTTTCGCTATTTACTACTCTTGTTTTGGAAATTGAAAAAAATATTGGGAGAATCACAGATAAATATCATATTTGTAAAAAAAATATAAAGGTGACAGGGATAAAATTGAGATTTTCAAATGTTGATGAATTTACCACTATATCTTCAGTTTTTAAATTTTGTTAAGGGTTAAGGTGCAAAAATAAACATATGTTTTTGTCAAAAGAGCGTCCAGTGGCAAATACATTTTTCAGGCGCAAAAGTAACTACGTGGTTACAAAAGTGGAGCAAAATTAGCATTGACCGTTAGTTGACTTTTTTCTAATTGAAAATGATGATGACGCGACGACGACGCGGTCTGTTAATGCTTTATAAATTACGCTTCAGCCCTGATACATTTCAAAAATTTTAATTTAGTCCTTCTATAAAATTTTAAAATTTTCATTTAAGTCCCCGGTCAAAACTTGCATTTTGACTAGGACTTTCTTCTTCTCTGATCCCCAACCCAGATTCCTGATCCCCCACCCGCATTCCGTAACCCCAACCTGCATCCTGGTGATCCCCCTTACCCAGATTCCCTAACCCCCAACCCAGATTCCTAGTGAACCCCCCAACCCGCATCCTTCGAACACAACGATTGGGGAAAATCCAATTAAAAAAACATAAGGCTTACATTCACAACCCCACCTACAAGCACGAATGAATAACAATATGAAAGGGTAATTGAATATTCATGAATCCTCACCTACACCAATTGCCGAGGAAAAAAAATCACGGCCGAACCCCCTTTTCCCTTGTTGAAAAAACCCTGAAGTCCCTCCTTTGCATCTAAATAACCTCCAAACTATCTACTTTCTTTAACCCACTAGAAGCAAAACGAGATCATTCTTCAATCTTAAATTTTCCAAACATCACAAGTTGACAAACAAAACCACCAAAACGAAATAGAGAAAAAAATAACAATAATAACAACAACAACAACAAGATTCGTGACTCTAAGAGGACGCTACGGTGAATAGACGTGGATGACGGTGGGCTCGCAGACGGAAAGAATGAAGAAATAGGGTTGAATGTTGGGACCGGGGTTTTGGTATCGAACTCCCATCCCTATTGTCGACCACCTATAGTACGATCCCACCAACGGCTGCGCTCTATTCCATTCGATTTGGATGACAGACCTTCAAGGAAGAGGGAAGAGGGAAGAGGAAGAAAAAGAAGAGGGAAGAGGGAAGAGGGAAGACGAAGAAAAAGAGGGAAGAGGAAAAGGGTCAGAGAGGGACAGGTGGCAGGTGAAGAGAGAGAAGGAGTAACACATGGCACAGGAAAAGTCAGATCCCACTGCCACATCGCACCAGAGATAACGGCCAACTAACTAATAATGCTAATTTTGCTCCACTTTTGTAACCACGTAGTTATTTTTGGCCTCAAAAAGTATTTGCCACCTGACGCTCTTTTGACAAAAGCATATGTCTATTTTTGCACCTTAACCCGTTTTTAAAAAAAGAGGATATTTACCTTCTCCATATAACACCATCGTCGAATCTCAGAATCAAAAGGGAGAGTGGTGCCGCGG